>OY744522.1:15326442-15451442 GCA_963556195.1 Sepiola atlantica | reverse complement strand
ATAATAATAATAATAATAATAATAATAATAATAATAATAATAATAATAATAATAATAATAATAATAATAATAATAATAATAATAATAATAATAATAATAATAATAATAATAATAATAATAATAATAATAATAATAATAATAATAATAATAATAATAATAATAATAATAATAATAATAATAATAATAATAATAATAATAATAATAATAATAATAATAATAATAATAATAATAATAATAATAATAATAATAATAATAATAATAATAATAATAATAATAATAATAATAATAATAATAATAATAATAATAATAATAATAATAATAATAATAATAATAATAATAATAATAATAATAATAATAATAATAATAATAATAATAATAATAATAATAATAATAATAATAATAATAATAATAATAATAATAATAATAATAATAATAATAATAATAATAATAATAATAATAATAATAATAATAATAATAATAATAATAATAATAATAATAATAATAATGACTATGCACAATGCACTGCACCCAAAAGACGACACGGACAGACTCTACGTGAAAAGAAATGAAGGAGGTAGAGGACTGGTAAGTATAGAAGACTGTGTGGAAGACACCAAAAAAGAGCTGGAGAAATATGTAACCCAGAACACGGAAAGACTGATCACCACAGCAAGAGACACCAGCCCAACAAACAACCCCGGAAGCACTGAACCCAGAAACAAAAAGACAAGAAAGGAAAAGTGGGAAGAAAAACAACTACATGGACGCTTTATAAGACTGACAAGCGATGAAGCCAATGAAAACAGCTGGGCATGGCTAAGAAAAGGAAACCTGAACAGAGAAACGGAATCTCTGCTGACGGCCGCACAGAACAATGCGATTAGGACAAACTTTATTAAAGCAAAGATAGATAAAACCCAGGAAAACAGCAAATGCAGATTGTGTGGACAAAGAGACGAAACGATAAATCATATAATAAGTGAATGCAGCAAGCTAGCACAAAGGGAATACAAGAACAGACATGACAGCATGGGGAAAGAAGTACACCGGGAAATGTGCAAACAACTGAATTTCGAATATGCAAGAAAACGGTACAAACACAAACCAGAAACTGTACTAGAAAACGAAAAACACAAAATCATATGGGATATGAATGTACAAACAGACAAACCCATAACAGCAAGGAGACCGGATATGATAATAATCAACAAGAAAGAAAAATCCTGCAAAATCGTGGACTTTGCCGTTCCAGCAGACCACAGAGTGAAGATCAAAGAGACGGAAAAGAGAAGCAAATATACTGAACTTGCCAGAGAATTGAAAGGAATATGGAACATGAAGAAAGTCAGTATAACACCAATAATCATAGGAGCACTAGGAACAGTCCCCAAAAACATGGAGAAAAGACTAGGAGAAATAGGAATCAAAGGGATAACTGAGACAATACAAAGGACAGTAATGATCAAAACAGCTACAATCCTGAGAAATGTCCTCGAATGCGGAAACCAACCCACATAAGCAACGAATGGAGAACAAACACATGGAAGCACAAAACAACAGAACCGGGGAAAATACAACCGAACGAGAGAGGCGCAAGCATAGGCTGACGCCACGAAAATTATGGACAGAGGGTCGAGGAGGGAAAGCGCAAAACCAGACCTCCACTGGAAGAGCGCGGACAGCTCTGGGACCTTGGGAAGGCTTGTTGCCACTCGGGCCCCAGAGGAGACCAATGGCCATTATCAGCGAGAAATCGTTGGTAGGTGGCTGTTGCGATTACCGCAAGATCATCAGCGGTGATGAACGAAAAGAGGTGGAGCATACTGGAGGCCTGAGGAGACTTGTTGTCACTCAGACTCCAGGGAATACCACAGGTTGTCGGCAGTGGGTGACCACTGACGATGACCAGTGTGATAACTCCTAGTGAGTAAATAATAATAATAATAATAATAATAATAATAATAATAATAATAATAATAATAATAATAATAATAATAACAACAAAAAAATTAAAAAGAGTTTTTAGAAGATTAAAAAGAAAAGAAAAAATTTAAAATTAAAAAAAAGAAAAAAAAAATTTTTTTATTTATTTATTTATTTATTTTATTTTATTTATTTATTTTTTATTTTATTTAAAAAAAATTTATTTATTTTTTAATTTTTTAATTTTTAAAAATTTATTTTAATTTTATTTTTTATTTATTTATTTATTTTTAAATGGTGCTTGACTAGGCGGACACCAGACAAAATATTTGTAGAGGATTGTGGAGGATGAGAAGACTGAGGAGGGACAGCACAAACCAGACCTCCACTGGAAAAGTGCGGAGAATGTTGGGACCTTGGGGAGGCTTATTGCCACCAAAATACCAGAGAAGACCAATTGTCCTTACCAGCGAGAAATCAATGGTAAGAGGCTGTTGCGATACCGCATCGTTATCGAAAAGAGGTGAAGAATACTGGAAATCTGGGGAGGCTTGTTGTCACTCAGACTCCAGGAAATACCACTGGTTGTTGTCGGTGAGCAATCACTGACGATGATCTGTGTGAAAACTCCTAGTGAGTACAAATAATAATAAAAGACCTATGATTTTTCTCCATCTCTCCTGAACGCTAGCACAGTTTAATAATACTAAAAAAGCTATGACAATAGGGGTTTGGCATAGAATATAAAATATAGATTTGAAAAAGTGATTCTAAGACATGTGTCTGTAAATGCGTTAGAAAAAGGAATTGAGAGTTAAGAAGAAAGCGTCTAGCCCCATATATACTTTATCGTACAAGCAACACATTAAACAAGGAGCAACACCAAAGAAGATATGTTTGAGACACCACATTTATTCAATGTAAGCCCGGATAGGTTCGCTCCCAGCTGAATTGTGTGCGTAATGTCCAGGAAAGTAGGAAAAGAGTGTGTGCATGTGTGTGTGAAAAAGTTGAGGGAATGTGTCTCACATACCTAGGATTTTGCGTGTTTGTTAAGCACATGTGTTGTTGGAGGTATGAGTGACCAGCAGTTGTCCACTGTGCAGTGTATCGGGCGAGGCTAAAAGAGAGAGAATCCTTTTGCGCTTCGTCTTGTATAGTTCCCAATCTTAGAACCACCTTATATAGCGAAAAGAGATATCATAAAAGGTTTCGGATGCAATCTGGTGTATGAATGTGTGGAAAGGTAGGTAAGCCAAAAGCAGAGAAAGAAACGAAGATAAAACTGTGTGAAAAGGACATAGCACATATTCGTATACGCCATTGTCACAGCTGGTTTATTATTATTATTATTAAACTAGGCTATTGTTCAGGAGAGCTGGAGAAATATACAAGATTATAAGTTATTATGTGTTTCCGTAACTAAAAAGCTAGTCTGATTTTTAAGAATAAATACGTGTAGGGAATACTGAACAAGCAGTGACAATGGTAGTATAGGCATAGAATATAGATTTAATATTTTTTTAAGAAATCGATTTTAATTAGTAAATAGATAAGATAGTAAAAAAGTGAGATAATCAGCTACATGAAATTATTTCGATAGATAAATAGCTTAATGTATGTATTTCGATAGATAATTAGCTACATCAATTTATTTCGATAGATAATTAGCTACATGAAATTATTTTGGTAGATAATTAGCTAAATTAAATTATTTCGATAGATAATTAGCTACATGTAATTATTTCGATAGATAATTAGCTACATGAATTTATTTCGATAGATAATTAGCTACATGAATTTATTTCAATAGATAATCAGCTACGTGAATTTATTTCGATAGATAATTAGCTACATGAAATTGTTTCGATAGATAATTAGCTACATGAATTTATTTTGATAGATAATTAGCTACATGAAATTATTTCGATAGATAATTAGCTACATGAATTTATTTTGATAGATAATTAGCTACATGAATTTATTTCAATAGATAATCAGCTACGTGAATTTATTTCGATAGATAATTAGCTACATGAAATTGTTTCGATAGATAATTAGCTACATGAATTTATTTTGATAGATAATTAGCTACATGAATTTATTTCGATAGAAAATTAGCTACGTGAATTTATTTCGATAGATAATTAGGTACATGAAATTGTTTCGATAGATAATTAGCTACATGAATTTATTTTGATAGATAATCAGCTACGTGAATTTATTTCGATAGATAATTAGCTACATGAAATTATTTCGATAGATAATTAGGTACATGAAATTATTTCGATATATAATTAGCTACATGAATTTATTTCGATAGATAATTTGCTACATCTAATTATTTCGATAGATAATTAGCTACATATAATTAATTTGATAGATAATCAGCTACATGAAATTATTTTAATAGATAATTAGCTACATGAATTTATTTCGATAGATTATTAGCTAAGTGTAATTATTTCGATAGATAATTAGCTACATGAATTTATTTCGATAGATTATTAGCAACAATAATTTATTTCGATAGATAATTAGCTACATGAATTATTTTCGATAGATAATTTGCTACATTAATTCATTTCGATAGTTAATTAGCTACATGAATTTATTTCGATAGATAATTAACTAAATTAATTTATTTCGATAGATAATTAGCTACATGAATTTATTTTGATAGATAATTAGCTACATCAATTTATTTCGATAGATAATGATCTACATGAATTTATTTCGATAGATAATTAGCTACATGAATTTATTTCGGTAGATAATAAGCTACATGAATTTATTTCGATAGATAATTAACTAAATGAATTTATTTCGATAGATAATTAGCTACATGAATTTATTTCGATATATAATATGCTACATGAATTTATTTCGATAGATAATTAGCTACATGAATTTATTTCGATAGATAATTAGCTACATGAATTTATTTCGATAGATAAGAAGCTACATAAATTAATTTTAATAGATAATCAGCTACATGAATTTATTTCGATAGATAATCAGCTACATGAATCTATTTCGATAGATAATTAGGTACATTAATTTATTTCGATAGATAATTAGCTACATGAAATTGTTTCGATAGATAATTAGTTTCATAAATTTATTTTGATAGATAATTAGCTACATGAATGTATTTCGATAGAAAATTAGCTACGTTAATTTATTTCGATAGATAATTAGCTACATGAAATTGTTTCGATAGATAATTTGCTACATGAATTTATTTCGATAGATAACATGCTATATAGATTTATTTCGATAGATAATTAGCTACATGAAATTATTTCGATAGATAATTAGGTACATTAATTTATTTCGATAAATAATCAGCTACATGAAATTATTTCGATAGATAATTAGCTACATGAATCTATTTCGATAGATAATTAGCTACATGAATGTATTTCGATAGATAATCAGCTACATGAATTCATTCCGATAGATAATTAGCTACATGAACTGATTTCGATAGATAATTAGCTACAGGAAATTGTTTCGATAGATAATTAGCTACGTGTATTTTTTCGATAAGTAATCAGCTACATGAAATTTTTTTCGATAGATAATTAGCTACATGAATTTATTTCGATATATAATATGCCACATGTATTTATTTCGATAGATAAGTAGCTACATGAATTTATTTCGATAGATAATCAGCTACATGAAATTATTTCGATAGATAAATAGCTTAATGTATGTATTTTGATAAATAATTAGCTACATGAATGTATTTCGATAGAAAATTAGCTACATGAAATTATTTCGATAGATAATTAGCTACATGAATTTATTTCGATAGATAATTAGCTACATGAATCTATTTCAATAGATAATCAGCTACATGAAATTATTTCGATAGATAATTAGCTACATGAATCTATTTCAATAGATAATCAGCTACATGAAATTATTTCGATAGATAATTAGCTACATGAATCTATTTCAATAGATAATCAGCTACATGAAATTATTTCGATAGATAATCAGCTACATGAAATTTTCTTGATAGATAATTAGCTACATGAATTTATTCCGATAGATAATTAGCTACATGAAATGATTTCGATAGATAATTAGCTACATGAAATTGTTTCGATAGATAATTAGCTACGTGTATTTATTTCGATAAGTAATCAGCTACATGAATTTATTTCGATAGATAATTAGCTACATGAAATTGTTTCGATAGATAATCAGCTACATGAAATTATTTCGATAGATATTTAGCTACATGAAATTATTTCGATAGATAATTAGCTACATGAAATTATTTCGATAGATTATTAGCTACATGAATTTATTTCGATAGATAATCAGCTACATGAAATTATTTCGATATATAGTTAGCTACATAAAATTATTTCTGATAGATAATTTGCTACATCTAATTATTTCGATAGATAATTAGCTACATATAATTAATTTGATAGATAATCAGCTACATTAAATTATTTCGATAGATAATTAGCTACATGAAATTATTTCGATAGATAACTAGCTACATGTAATTATTTCGATAGATAATTAGCTACATGAATTTATTTCGGTAGATGATTAGATACATAAATTTTTTTTGATAGATAATTAGCTACATGTATTTATTTCGATAGATAATTAGCTACATGAATTTATTTCGATAGATAATTAGCTACATGAATTTATTTCGGTAGATGATTAGATACATAAATTTTTTTCGATAGATAATTAGCTACATGTAATTATTTCGATAGATAATTAGCTACATGAATTTATTTCGGTAGATGATTAGATACATAAATTTTTTTCGATAGATAATTAGCTACATGAATTTATTTCGATAGATAATTAGCTACATGAATTTATTTCGATATATAATATGCTACATGAATTTATTTCGATAGATAATTAGCTACATGAATTTATTTCGATAGATAATTAACTAAATGAATTTATTTTGATATATAATATGCTACATGAATTTATTTCGATAGATAATTAGCTACATGAATTTATTTTGATAGATAATTAGCTACATGTATTTATTTCGATTGATAATTTGCTACATGAATTTGTTTCGATAGATAATTAGCTGCATAAACTTATTCTGATAGATAATTAGCTACATTAATTTATTCAAATAAATAATTAGCTACATGAATTTATTTCAATAAATAATTAGCTACTTGAATTTATTCTAATAAATAATTAGGTACATAAATCAGTTCGATTAATAATTAGCTACATTAATGTAGGGATAAATGTTCAAAGTCATTTCCGTATTCTGTAGACAATAAAACAGTTGAAAACTACTGAAGATTTTGTGTTACTTGGCTCAATTGTTTCAGGATCCTCGTCTGAGATTATCAGAAGTTTAGTTGGGTGATGATTGGTTTGGAAGAACGTCAGGATGTAGAAAGTCACTTTTTTAGGGTTGACCGTGTCTGTACGCATCTGACTGAAATTGAATATTGAATAAAAAAAAGGGTCACCATCTTCCATGAAAAACATCAAGCATCTCTACTAAAATATGATTCAACTTTATTCGAAGAAGAAAACACTTGAACTTATGGAGAGTTGCTAGGTCGGCTGGCTTTTGTCACAAACAGAATGTGGTATCCTGGAGTTCCACATCTCGCCTGGTCAGTTCTCGCGCAGTACGAACACAGGATAGATCTTGTCGGTACAAAATCTACTTGAGAACTGATTTGTCTTTGGCGCTAAATCCCCTGGGCAGAAATCAGTAGGCTTTGAGTGTGCATGTCAGTGGTGCGCCGATTACCTATGTATCAATACGCTGACCACATTACAACTCGACATAACGCAAGATATTACGCGTACATATAAACAAAAATAGATCTCTCGTGTAACTGCTACAGAAGAATAGAAATAGCAACTTATGCATTTGGATGTCGAAAATAAAAGATAAGGAACAGGAAGGACATATCAACGCCTCTGAAGTTTAGACTTTACAATGCATTGCTAGTTCCTATTGATGTATATGATCGTGAAATCATTCCAGTAATCATAGGAACTACTGGACTAATGAAAAGGAATTACAAAAGCAACCTGGCGAATATACCCGGTGAACCAAGTGCAAGAGAGATACAAACAATTAAACTTAAAGGGACGGTTAGAATATTAAAAAGATCTCTCTGCGAAATATCGGGTGAATGTCTGGCATCCAGTAGAATGCCCCATCGCCAGCAAAAACAAAAAGATATGTGAAACATGAACTCCTTGGCGCAAATTTGCGAGAAAGACGTTTAATATTAACAGATCTATCAACAATGTTATCCGCGGTTTAGACATTGTAGCATCTTAGACTCAGCTCATAAGACTAATCACAAGATAAAAGAAAGCCAAACGACGAAGTGACACACGCGTGTTTTGAGTCCACACCGAAATTAAACTGATTTCTTTTCCTTAGTTCTTTTCTTTTTTTTTAATTCTTTTTTTTATGGAAGTCGCTCCAGACAAGGCATGGAGCCACTTGATGTTAGGAGCTAAAAAACAAAAAATACTACTTCAAGGTCAAAAAACTAACCAATGATAAGTGCTAGATGGATAGATTCTGACCCAGAAAACAGCAATTCTTCCCCCTTTGTCAGAAACATCACTCACGAAATATGATAAGTAAAGGACAAAATAAGGGAAGCGAAAGTTACGAGGCAAATACCGAAAGTAAATCCAAAGTTTACTTTCTACTCTCTTTTTTATTTGCGGAATAGAGAAACGAACGCGCATGACCAGTAGTTTGCTAAACTTCCGATTTGTAAAAGGGAGTTAATCTGTTGGGATTAAGTCAGGGTTATTTCCCTTTGACTGGACATTAAAGACATGTTTCCCTGCGACCAGACTCCAGCTATGTAAAGAAATCATATAAAGAAGATTTCATTGGAAAAGATGAAGAGGACGATCACCAAATAAAAGATGGGCTGACCAGATAAGGGTTTAGGGTTTAAGGTTTAGTGTTAGGGTTTAGGGTTAAGTTAGGGTTTAAGGTTAGGGTTTAGGGTTTAAGGTTAGGGTTTAAGGTTAGGGGTTGAGGTTTAAGGTTAGGGTTTGGGTCAGGTTAGGGTTTAAGGTTAGGGTTTAAGGTTAGGGTTTAGGGTTAGGTTAGGGTTTAAGGTTAGGGTTTAAGGTTAGGGTTTAGGGTTAGGTTAGGGTTTAAGGTTAGGGTTTAAGGTTAGGGTTTAGGGTTAGGTTAGGGTTTAAGGTAAGGGTTTAAGGTTAGGGTTTAGGGTTAGGGTTTAGGGTTAGGTTAGGGTTTAAGGTTAGGGTTTAAGGTTAGGGTTTAGGGTTAGGTTAGGGTTTAAGGTTAGGGTTTAGGGTTAGGTTAAGGTTTAAGGTTAGGGTTTAAGGTTAGGGTTTAGGGTTAGGTTAGGGTTTAAGGTAAGGGTTTAAGGTTAGGGTTTAGGGTTAGGGTTTAGGGTTAGGTTAGGGTTTAAGGTTAGGGTTTAAGGTTAGGGTTTAGGGTTAGGTTAGGGTTTAAGGTTAGGGTTTAAGGTTAGGGTTTAGGGTTAGGTTAGGGTTTAAGGTAAGGGTTTAAGGTTAGGGTTTAGGGTTAGGGTTTAGGGTTAGGTTAGGGTTTAAGGTTAGGGTTTAAGGTTAGGGTTTAGGGTTAGGTTAGGGTTTAAGGTTAGGGTTTAGGGTTAGGTTAGGGTTTAAGGTTAGGGTTTAAGGTTAGGGTTTACGGTTAGGTTAGGGTTTAAGGTTAGGGTTTAGGGTTAGGTTAGGGTTTAAGGTAAGGGTTTAAGGTTAGGGTTTAGGGTTAGGTTAGGATTTAAGGTTAGGGTTTAAGGTTAGGTTAGGGCTTAAGGTTAGGGTTTAGGGTTAGATTAGGGTTTAAGGTTAGGTTAGGGTTAGGTTAGGGTTTAAGGTTAGAGTTTGGGTTTGGGTTAGGGTTTGGTTTAGTGTTATGGTTTGGGTTTAGTTTAGGGTTAGGGTTAGGGTTTGGGTCTGGGGTTAGGTTAGGGTTAAGGTTGAGACTGATATGCCACTCCTGACAGCTGAAAGACTAACCCAAGACCGTGATAAGTGGCAGAATTTTGTTCTAAAGCACATCGTGAAGCTCTCTAGAGTATGCACATAAGTCAATTAAGTCAATTAGCTACATAGTCTTTAAGCACAATCTTTTAAAGCGCAAGCTGTTCTTACTATTTTTGTATCTTTTGTTAAATTTGCGTTTAAGCTTTTATCTGTTCCTGCATTTCAAAGCTAAGTTTCTAAAACCAGTGTCAGTACCAGAGTTATTCCCCTTGGGAAAAAAAAGATAGACCCCAAATCTCGTTGTGCACATGGGATCTCATACCAACACGTGGTTGACAATTAAGAATAGATTTTTTCCTCATTTGCTTGCTAGAAGCGTAAAAGGCAACATTGATTGGCTTTGAGACATTTCTCTCTAACAGAAAAGATGCGACAAGAAAATGTAAGTCGTTACCTTTTTAAAAGATTTACTTGTGTATTTTTATAAGAACAATGTATTTTTATAAGAACAATGTATTTTTATGAGAACAATGTATTTTTATAAGAACAATGTATTTTTATAAGAACAATGTATTTTTATGAGAACAATGTATTTTTATAAGAACAATGTATTTTTATGAGAACAATGTATTTTTATAAGAACAATGTATTTTTATAAGAACAATGTATTTTTATGAGAACAATGTATTTTTATAAGAACAATGTATTTTTATAAGAACAATGTATTTTTATGAGAACAATGTATTTTTATGAGAACAATGTATTTTTATAAGAACAATGTATTTTTATGAGAACAATGTATTTTTATAAGAACAATGTATTTTTATAAGAACAATGTATTTTTATAAGAACAATGTATTTTTATGAGAACAATGTATTTTTATGAGAACAATGTATTTTTATGAGAACAATGTATTTTTATGAGAACAATGTATTTTTATGAGAACAATGTATTTTTATAAGAACAATGTATTTTTATAAGAACAATGTATTTTTATGAGAACAATGTATTTTTATAAGAACAATGTATTTTTATAAGAACAATGTATTTTTATAAGAACAATGTATTTTTATGAGAACAATGTATTTTTATAAGAACAATGTATTTTTGTAAGAACAATGTATTTTTATGAGAACAATGTATTTTTATGAGAACAATGTATTTTTATAAGAACAATGTATTTTTATAAGAACAATGTATTTTTATAAGAACAATGTATTTTTATGAGAACAATGTATTTTTATAAGAACAATGTATTTTTATAAGAACAATGTATTTTTATAAGAACAATGTATTTTTATGAGAACAATGTATTTTTATAAGAACAATGTATTTTTGTAAGAACAATGTATTTTTATGAGAACAATGTATTTTTATGAGAACAATGTATTTTTATAAGAACAATGTATTTTTATAAGAACAATGTATTTTTATAAGAACAATGTATTTTTATGAGAACAATGTATTTTTATAAGAACAATGTATTTTTATGAGAACAATGTATTTTTATGAGAACAATGTATTTTTATAAGAACAATGTATTTTTATAAGAACAATGTATTTTTATAAGAACAATGTATTTTTATAAGAACAATGTATTTTTATAAGAACATTGTATTTTTATAAGAACAATGTATTTTTATGAGAACAATGTATTTTTATAAGAACAATGTATTTTTGTAAGAACAATGTATTTTTATAAGAACAATGTATTTTTATAAGAACAATGTATTTTTGTAAGAACAATGTATTTTTGTAAGAACAATGTATTTTTATAAGAACAATGTATTTTTATAAGAACAATGTATTTTTGTAAGAACAATGTATTTTTGTAAGAACAATGTATTTTTATAAGAACAATGTATTTTTATAAGAACAATGTATTTTTATAAGAACAATGTATTTTTATAAGAACAATGTATTTTTATAAGAACAATGTATTTTTATAAGAACAATGTATTTTGATAAGAACAATGTATTTTCATAAGAACAATGTATTTTTATAAGAACAATGTATTTTTGTAAGAACAATGTATTTTTATAAGAACAATGTATTTTTATAAGAACAATGTATTTTTGTAAGAACAATGTATTTTTGTAAGAACAATGTATTTTTGTAAGAACAATGTATTTTTATAAGAACAATGTATTTTTATAAGAACAATGTATTTTTATAAGAACAATGTATTTTGATAAGAACAATGTATTTTCATAAGAACAATGTATTTTTATAAGAACAATGTATTTTTATAAGAACAATGTATTTTTATAAGAACAATGTATTTTTATAAGAACAATGTATTTTTATAAGAACAATGTATTTTTATATGTAATTTTATGTCTTGGTTATTGTCTTTATAGTTTGCCAAACTATTAGCAAATAAAATTTCTTTGTCACCGACGGCTATTTAAATATCTGTTACTTTCCGACGCATATGAACATGCATGTGTACGTCAACTGCACAGTTGTGCCGGTCTAAAGTTGTCGTTCGATTCTGTCAGTGCTGCAACAAAGGAATTGTCCCTCCAAATAAAACCATATAAATTCCAATTTAAAAACAATTAACAAGATTTATTTTTCATTGGAGTTTATGGTGGTACGCGTTTTCTTAGGTTGAATAGCAGACTTGCAAAAAAACACAAGTTCCTTAGTTTAGAGCCTAAGAGTCGACTTCTCTCTGCGAGGCACACAAATCTAACCTGATTCTCAAACGTCCAACTCTAACTGACAGCCTCACAATCAGAGAGCCGGCTCTATAACTGCCCTCTCCTGCCTATAGGCTAGAATATATGTACTTTTGACCGGAAATTCTTTTTCTCAGTTATCCCCATTCGGCCACCCCGATATCCACTGGAAATAATGGCTAAACAGTGTCCACTCAAAAGGGCTTATCTGCAGACAATCTAGGACATTACTTTTCTCAAGTAGGTTGCCCTCAGTGTGTTTAATGAGGGACTTATTTTATTTCAAGCAAAAAATAATATCTGGGTGGTCTAACTCACAATCAGAGATATTTTCAATTTCCTATGTACTCCCTGTTCTCTTGGCCGAACATCTCTCACCAATAGCAAGTCTGCTATTCGCATGCACCAGAAACATGCAACACTAAACATGCCAACTTGTGCATGTTTACACACACGCCCATTTATAGAAACATGCAATAAGTGGTGTCACAAAAGGTGCACCAACCTGCCAATTCTGCATGTATCAGATGCAGCTAATTTCATTTGCAGCACCTGTGGAAATCCGCCTCCCATGGAAAGAGAAGTTGTTGCAGTTGTCGAAAGAGTCAATAAATTCACCTACTCAGGTAACACAATTGATTCCAGTGGGTGAACTGACACAACTAAAAGACGACGTATATTTGCTAGATGGAGAATCTTCAGGCAGCTGTCAACAATTTTACAAAACGCAGGGATCCCATTGTTCAAACTCCATCAAATGCAAAACATGCAATAAGTGGTGCCGCAAAAGGTGCACTAACATCCCAGTGCTACGTGTAGCAGATGCAGCTAATTTCATTTGCATCACCTGTCAAAATCCGCCTCCCATGGAAACAGAAATTGTTGCAGGTGTCGAAAGAGTCAATAAATTCACCTATAGGAGCTAATCTGAACATAAACTGTACGACTACATCTTAAATAATCTCTAACAAAAAAATGCAAAAGAAAGAAAAACAAAGCACTTTTATAAATAACAAATTATATATATTTATTAAAGTGACCTACACCGTTGAGTGTAGGTTGCCGGAGGTTTAGACAGTGAAAAAAAGGAATAAAAAAGTAATCGAAAGTCTTTTCTTGGAGCAGTATATCTTCCAGTGAAGATAGCTTTGCTCAGTGTTTAGTCAACAGGGGCAGGAGAGAAGGTCAATATCTTTCTTCGTGGCTGCCAGAAAGCTCTCTGGCTGCTCTGCAATTCCCTAAAGACTTTGGATTGAATCCCTAAAAGATCTGGTCAAAACTAATACTCCCAGGAGTCTGATTGGTCATCTTGTAACCAAGCCACCTCACTAGGGCTGCTCTCCGCAAGAGAAAATACATGTCAATGTTTATGACTTCTACACACCTACCTAGGCAATACAATTGATTCCAGTGGGCGAACTGGCATAACTATAAGACGCCCTATATCTGTCACATGGAAAGTCTTCAGGCAGCTGTCGACAATTTTACAAAATACAGGGATCCCATCGTATATGAGAGTGTCAGTATATGACACATGTTTGGCCTGCACTTTTTTATGGCTGTGAGATGTGGTTGACGAAGAGACATCCAAACGATACGATCCTGGCTGCATCGGGGAGAGAAAATTGCCCATCTCACTCTACAGGCCTCCATGAAAAAGTATGTAACACAATGACGTCTCAAAATGTGTTTCGCATTGATGTTGATGGCTCAAAGCCGCATGGTAGACCGTTTAAGACATGAAGGGGTCAGTTGATGATGACCTGATCCTGGCGGGATCAGATCGTCTTCACGACGCATAAAATTTATGTCCCCTTGTAAAGATTAAAATCAAGATATAAGGCTTAAGCTTAAGGGGTTTTAAAACGAAATTGAAATTCAGGAAATAGATCAAACTTAATGCAAATCTGAAATATTTGAATTTTCAAATGGGAGGTTGTTCCCATATTATGCCCCTAAAAACCCTTTGAAATAATCGGAGGTATCTGAATTTTCACAGAGGGCTTCCAACCCCCATTTTTACCCGTTTACATGAAACTAAATCAAACTAAATATAGCCCACATTACCCACTCTTACGCCTAGCAACTGTGTTCCAAAATTCGTAATAATCAGTTAATTAGCTTAGGATTGAATCTTGTACATACAAATCTATAAATATACAAATCCATAAATATACAAATCCATAAATATACAAATCTATAAATATACAAATCCATAAATATACAAATCCATAAATATACAAATCTATAAATATACAAATCTATAAATCTACAAATCTATAAATATACAAATCTATAAATATACAAGTCCATAAATATACAAATCTATAAATATACAAATCTATAAATATACAAATTAATAAATCTACAAATCTATAAATATACAAATCCATAAATATACAAATCTATAAATATATAAATCTATAAATATACAAATCCATAAATCTACAAATCTATAAATATATAAATCTATAAATATACAAATCCATAAATATACAAATCTATAAATATATAAATCTATAAATATACAAATCTATAAATATATAAATCTATAAATATACAAATCCATAAATCTACAAATCTATAAATATACAAATCTATACATATACAAATCCATAAATATACAAATCTATAAATATATAAATCTATAAATATACAAATCCATAAATATACAAATCTATAAATATATAAATCTATAAATATACAAATCCATAAATATACAAATCCATAAATATACAAATCCATAAATCTACAAATCTATAAATATACAAATCCATAAATCTACAAATCTATAAATATACAAATCCATAAATATACAAATCCATAAATCTACAAATCTATAAATATACAAATCCATAAATCTAGAAATATACAAATCAACAAATCTATAAATATACAAATCCATAAATCTACAAATCTATATATATACAAATCCATAAATATACAAATCCATAAATATACAAATCCATAAATATACTAATCTATAAATATACAAATCTATAAATCTACAAATCTATAAATATACAAATCTATAAATATACAAATCCATAAATACACAAATCCATAAATATACAAATCTATAAATATACAAATCCATAAATATACAAATCTATAAATATACAAATCCATAAATCTACAAATCCATAAATATACAAATCTATAAATATACAAATCCATAAATATATAAATCTATAAATATACAAATCTATAAATCTACAAATCTATAAATATACAAATCTATAAATATACAAATCCATAAATATACAAATCTATAAATATACAAATCCATAAATATACAAATCTATAAATATACAAATCTATAAATATACAAATCTATAAATATACAAATCCATAAATCTACAAATCTATAAATATACAAATCCATAAATATACAAATCTATAAATATATAAATCCATAAATCTATAAATCTATAAATATACAAATCCATAAATCTACAAATCTATAAATATACAAATCTATAAATATACAAATCTATAAATATACAAATCTATAAATATACAAATCCATAAATATACAAATCTATAAATATACAAATCCATAAATCTACAAATCCATAAATATACAAATCCATAAATCTACAAATCTATAAATATACAAATCCATAAATATACAAATCCAATAATTATACAAATCCATAAATATACAAATCTATAATTATACAAATCCATAAATCTACAAATATACAAATCTACAAATATACAAATCTACAAATCTACAAATCTACAAATCTATAAATATACAAATCTATAAATATACAAATCTATAAATATACAAATCTATAAATATACAAATCTATAAATATACAAATCTATAAATATACAAATCTATAAATATACAAATCCATAAATATACAAATCTATAAATATACAAATCTATAAATATACAAATCTATAAATATACAAATCTATAAATATATAAATCTATAAATATACAAATCTATAAATCTACAAATCTATAAATATACAAATCCATAAATCTACAAATCTATAAATATACAAATCTATAAATATACAAATCTATAAATATACAAATCTATAAATATACAAATCCATAAATATACAAATCTATAAATATACAAATCTATAAATATACAAATCCATAAATATACAAATCTATAAATATACAAATCCATAAATATACAAATCTATAAATATACAAATCCATAAATATACAAATCAATAAATATACAAATCTATAAATATACAAATCTATAAATCTACAAATCCATAAATATACAAATCCATAAATATACAAATCTATAAATATACTAATCTATAAATATACAAATCTATAAATATACAAATCTATAAATATACAAATCTATAAATATACAAATCCATAAATATACAAATCCATAAATATACAAATCTATAAATATACAAATCTATAAATATATAAATCCATAAATATACAAATCTATAAATATACAAATCTATAAATATACAAATCTATTAATATACAAATCTATAAATATATAAATCTATAAATCTACAAATCCATGAATCTACAAATCCATAAATCTACAAATCTATAAATATACAAATCCATAAATATACAAATCTATAAATATACAAATCTATAAATATACAAATCTATAAATATACAAATCTATAAATATACAAATCCATAAATATACAAATCTATAAATATACAAATCTATAAATATACAAATCTATAAATATATAAATCTATAAATATACAAATCCATAAATCTACAAATCCATAAATCTACAAATCTATAAATATACAAATCTATAAATATACAAATCTATAAATATACAAATCTATAAATATACAAATCCATAAATCTACAAATCCATAAATCTACAAATCTATAAATATACAAATCCATAAATATACAAATCTATATATATACAAATCTATAAATATACAAATCTATAAATATACAAATCCATAAATATACAAATCCATAAATCTACAAATCTATAAATATACAAATCTATAAATATACAAATCTATAAACATATAAATCTATAAATATACAAATCTATAAATATACAAATCCATAAATCTACAAATCTATAAATATACAAATCTATAAATATACAAATCTATAAATATACAAATCTATAAATATACAAATCTATAAATATACAAATCTATAAATATACAAATCCATAAATATACAAATCCATAAATATACAAATCTATAAATATACAAATCTATAAATATACAAATCTATAAATATACAAATCTATAAATATACAAATCTATAAATATACAAATCTATAAATATACAAATCCATAAATATACAAATCTATAAATATACAAATCTATAAATATACAAATCCATAAATATACAAATCCATAAATATACAAATCTATAAATATACAAATCTATATATATACAAATCTATAAATATACAAATCTATAAATATACAAATCTATAAATATACAAATCCATAAATATATGAATCTATAAATATACAAATCCATAAATATACAAATCCATAAATATTCAAATCCATAAATCTACAAATCTATAAATATACAAATCCATAAATATACAAATCTATAAATATACAAATCTATAAATATACAAATCTATAAATATACAAATCCATAAATATACAAATCCATAAATATACAAATCTATAAATATACAAATCTATAAATATACAAATCTATAAACATACAAATCTATAAATATACAAATCCATAAATATACAAATCCATAAATATACAAATCTATAAATATACAAATCTATATATATACAAATCTATAAATATACAAATCTATAAATATACAAATCCATAAATATACAAATCCATAAATCTACAAATCTATAAATATACAAATCTATAAATATACAAATCTATAAATATACAAATCCATAAATCTACAAATCTATAAATATACAAATCTATAAATATACAAATCCATAAATATACAAATCCATAAATCTACAAATCTATAAATATACAAATCCATAAATCTACAAATCTATAAATATACAAATCCATAAATATACAAATCTATAAATATACAAATCCATAAATATACAAATCCATAAATATACAAATCTATAAATATACAAATCTATAAATATACAAATCTATAAATATACAAATCCATAAATCTACAAATCTATAAATATACAAATCTATAAATATATAAATCTATAAATATATAAATCCATAAATATATAAATCCATAAATATACAAATCTATAAATATACAAATCTATAAATCTACAAATCTACAAATCTATAAATATACAAATCTACAAATATACAAATATACAAATCTATAAATATACAAATATACAAATCTAAAAATCTATAAATATACAAATCTACAAATCTATAAATATATAAACATGCCTATCTTTATCTCTATCTTTATATATATACTAGCAGGGCTACCCGGCGTTGCTTGGGCTACCCCCTCCTCCATAGCCTAGCCCATTTCATCTTTCTGCACATACACACAGACAACTGTCCTTGAGAAAATAGTCGGCATTTTATTTCCAATACATAAGAACATTGAAAGAGGTACCCAGCGTTGACGGAAAATTTCTCAAAGTACCCTAGGAAGGGAGGGGGTGGCATGGTCCCCTGAAAGCCTAGACACCGACCGTCAAGAACACGTCTGCCCCAGCTGAGATCCAAGAGAAAAGAAGCAGAAAAGAAAAGGAAGTGACCTCACTACTCTTCCAGCTCTGACGTTACTTCCTGCAACTTACCACACACAGTAGCTGGAGGAAAGGCAGACAACTTGTTGCCTTTCCCCACAATTGTAGAGTCATGTAAAGTCAAGTCATGACAAAAGAATCCTCACAGTCGGTTGCCAGTTTTCTGAAATAAAACTTTAATCCGTTTTATACATCTTTGTTTGTGTTTCCTTCACTGTGCATTGTGTTTCATGTTTTCGTTTATCAATTCACGTCCGACTGACAACTCTCCTAGCCAACAAAACATCGTTGCCTAGACTGACGGAGTTATAAAAAGGGCCAAAAATATAAAATATCTTAGAAAAAATATTAAGAATTTAGAGTGGGAGATCAGTTTCGTATATAAATTTAACGTAAAATGATCATCATTTCCGGGCCATTCTAACTTTTTAGAGATGTTCATTAAACATTTTTACCACTAACCCCAGGTTTGACTGGCAAGGTCGTAAAACTGCGTAATTGCTTAAAAATTAGACCTCACCCCTCAAAAATAAATGCACAGAATTTATCTCTCACCGCAAAATAACAATTTTTCGTTAACTGCTCTAATGCTAGAATGTCTCGGAAATGGGAACTCATTTTACATTAAATTTATATGTGAAACTGATCCCCCACTTTAAATTCTGATTTAATTGATTTTTTTCTTCCGTTTCATTTTTGTTTGGAGGGGTGTTAATCTATAATAATAATAATAATAATAATAATAATAATAATAATAATAATAATAATAATAATACTTCATGGACGACGGCACCGGGGGGGGGGGGCTCAAGCCCCCCACTTTTTTAGTTGCCCCCCCCCTCCCACTTTACGGTCATCAATAATGGAGTTATATATGCATGTGTTTAACCGCCCCCCCCCACTTTTTAGGAGATCCCCCCACTTTTATAACTGTCCCGCCGGTCCTGTACTTATAAGTTCTTATATAGTAAAAGAATCTATTTAATTTCTCCAAAGATACATTTAAATATAAGTTTAAATATTAAACAAAAAATAATTTTAAAAACATGTTAGTAATTTTTTTTCTTCATAAAACACATTTTTCATGTCTTTAAAATAGTCTAAAAAATATACTTACATTTTAATGTTGGAAAATTTTCACTGTCAATGAAAGAGAACTAAATTGCCAAATGGTTAATAACCAAGAATCATTTTTATTACTTGTCTTTGATTTTATTGCCTTCTACCTCCACCCCAACTCATTTAGAAACTTTGTTTTACAACCAGACATGGAAAACCAAAATGAAAGAGAACTGACACCAAAGTGTTCTCACACACAAGCGTGAAAATCTTGAAATTCATTTATAATTCAACTCAAGATCATCTTTCGAAAATGTTAAAATTTTTTTGTTTTATTTCACACTTTATGACCACCACTCATTTGCCAATGCTGGCTGGGGGTCCGGACAAAAGTCCACTGGACAAAAGTCAACTGGACAAAAGTCAACTGGACAAAAGTCAACTGAACAAATTAAAAATAAAACAGACAAAAGCCCAACAGCATAAAATAAGTGAATTAAAAAAATTAAAAAACACTTTTTATATTATGTTTCGGAATTTTTTTAGATGAGGGTTGATAATTTATAGAATTTGGTATATTCGAACTACTGTTCTCATCTTGGGTGTTTTTATTACAACGTTTCGGCCGATGTAACCTCCGACCTTCTTCAGAAGTTACTGAGGATTGAACCTTCATCTGAAGGTTGAAGGTTCAATCTTCAGTGACTTCTTACCAGTCATGGCAGATAGAACGAGAGCATACTACCCCCATGAATTTAATAAAGGGTTCCCTTCGAAATATGATTATCGCAAAGACAGGAGATTCCTATTGGCCTTAGTTTTGAAAAGATCAAGGCTATAGCTATAAGGAAAACAGTCAGCAGGAAAAGAGTTCCACAAGCCTGCAGTTCTTGGAAGGAAGCTACTAGAATAGGAAACTGAGGTATCAAAACAGCAGAGACCACTAGACCAACGAGTCAAACGAGCTGGAACAAAAGAAGCAGGGAATAGATCACACAATTCTGAAGAACACATGCAATATTAGTATTTATTGAAAAGACTGAGACTAGCAACAGCACGTCTGTGAGAGAGAAGGTACAAAGAATAAAGGGTAGGGGAGGGCAATCAAATTACAGATACGTTTCTGCACCTTATCAAGAAGCCCTAAATGTGACAGAGATTCACCAACAGTTTTAAATGTTACCTAGTGAATTTAAGTAAAGTTTTATTTTTTGTTTTTTTAATCAAGTAAAATAAATTCACATCGTATTTTGATGATATTATGATTTATAGATTAAATATTTATCATTAGTACCAGCAATGGAAAATTAAGTTTAAAAAAAAATATTAAAAGAATCGTTTTTGGAATCGGAAATTAGATTAAAATTTTTCCGATTCCGATACCCCCAAAAGTTCCCAACACAAATCTTTAGACCTGTGGGAAGCAGCACCAGCAACGAATGTTATTTTTTGTCTCGATTGGAGAAAAGCTCAAATAAGCAGTTTCTTTTAACCAATCACAAATATTTACTTCCAAATCTTGTGCATAATATAAAAATCCAAACACAGCTTTCTTTCTTTTTGTGGTTTTCCCTTTCACTCCGCACATGAAATTAGTGGTGGAAGCTTGAAAATTAGGGTAAAATTAGCATTTTGGGAGGTAAAAATTTATGAGTAAAGCAATTTTAAGGGCTCAATTTTCAACTTAAGAGATCCTATACAGCCTTAAACCCTTTCCATGGCTTCAAGCAACACCACAAGAGCAATAATCAATTTGGGTTTAATAAGGAATCAAAAGAAATTTTGCTGAAACAGTGAAAAATACAAAAAATTTGAGCAGTAAAAATGCAAACCAAATTCCCATTTTTAAACCAATACTTGAAAAAGCAAATAACATTGTTTTAATAGTCCATTTTCATTGAAGACATGATGCTGTTAAATAAAATCCGTGGTTTAGTGGGATTAAATTGAACCAATCCTTCAAATTTACTATTTTTTCATAAAAAGCTGCATTTTGTGTGAAAATTCAAATTTTGCATCGAAAAAATCACCACGGGCTCAAAAATTATTTAAAAAAACAAACCATGTAAGAAAATCTTTAAAATTATAAATAGAAATTTTGTCGGTTGGAATTTTGTTAAAAACAAAAGTATGTAGTGATTTTTTTGACAGGCTGATATTTTTTAAAAGAGTAGACTTTTTAGCTGTTTTTTTTAATTTTTCAACCTTGAAATTAAACAAGAATTGCATTCTTTCTGGTCCTAAAGTAAAAAGTATCCAAAATTTAGTTGAATTCAATACTATGATTTCATTATAGTGAATAGAGACGTTTTGAGCCAACAATTTTTTGCTGATTTCACTTTCCGGAAGACACCTGGAAAGAGTAAGGCCATTTGCCAGAAGATATTGCAGTGCTAGAAACGTTCTGTTGAATGAAGACATTGCAATGCTAAACATTCTATTGTTATGATACCATTACAAGTATGTTCCATCATAGATCTTCCAGAAAACCTTCAACAGCGCTTCAAGAACCATCAACAAAAAATTGATCTTGAAATGGTATCGTGAAGATAGTTAGGTGCTTATTGAGATTAGGGCACAAGTGAAATATGGCAGTTCAAAATAAAATAACACGAAAACTTATGTATATTGAAAGTATGAGTGTACATAAAAAATACAGAACATTATCGAATAGAATTTTAGTAATAAATAAAATTAATTTACTATTCAAAGTCAACAAACTCGGAACCACAAGATCGCATGGCATCTTCATATTAGAAGAAGGGAGATAATCTTCTACGACACACTGGCTTAAAGACACATAATGGTGTCGCTTCAATGTGTGACAATGTTGAGCGGCCCTACGGAAGATGGAGCCAAAATGCACATTAGTATGAATTAGAAGTGGGTACACAAAGGCCGGCGATCAGGGTATCGCGCTAGTGTGAATTAACAGGGAAAGGCATAGATGTCTTCATAAAAACCAAAAACCGATGGGAGTGGACTACGGCGTCGAGCTAGCTAAAATTTCAGCTTAGAGTGTCACAGTGTATCGAGGTAGTGATTAATGCATAGACCAGATGTTGGTCGGGAGAAATAAGAATTGATAAACGAACACCAATATTGTAGAGTTGGTGCCACTGTGTCTGGCCTCATCCGGAAGAATGTCATTTTCCCTCTAGGTTGGGAGGTTGGATTTGACACAGGTGTGAATTGTGCCGAATAAGGATTCCCCAGGTGCTTGCCGACGAGTTGATTTCGATGAACGTAGGTTAAGAGAACCGACGGCCACTGGTGGAATTACATTCTCTCGGTTATCAGTGAGCGGGGGGGGGGGCGGTCGATTGAGAATCCCAATTACCCAGGGAAAGAGAGAATGATGAAGACTTTTCTTTTTCTTTGTTCGCTGACTGACTTTGGTTAGGGGAGGTTTGGGGCCATGCACAACCAATCTCAGTATAAGTCGACGCATGGCAGGTCTCAGGGACTCGCTTTTGCTGACGACCGGACTCCACGTCGGTGGGAGACGGACCTCCCCTCCCCCAGACCTGGTGTTAGGGCTTTGCCGGTCTGAAACACATAGTTGGAAGAGACTCGTTCTTGCTTGCCCACCGAATCCACGTTGCTCTTGGATGGACCCCCCTCCCCTGGCTTAGACAAGATCGCCAAACTAACTAAAAATCGTCCATTCACAATTTGAGCGTCGATCCAAAAACACAGATTTCTTGACTTGAAATTTATACAAGTTTTCTTTTGTTTACTATTCTCTTTACCAAATAATTATTCTTCTAAAAAAAACCAACATACGAGTTGTTGAAGACTTAATGTTCTTTCTATTATTTCACTCGTTCTGCTTGAAATGACCCTTTGCTTCGCAGCGGTACTAAGTTGCTGACCCAATCCGGATAATTACCCACTGATCAATCAATCACACCGTGGGAGTGTGGTAATCGCATGACCAGACTTTTTGACATCTGCGGCCTTCATCAGAGTGGCAACTTTTCCCAAACAGTACCGGGTGACCAACCGAACTCAGGAACGGCCAAATTGGTGACGTCACTCACTTAGCTGAGAGATGGGGTACAAATGTAGAATCGGACATACGAGAAAAAATTAATTTTATTCTTTTCTAAAATTCTACTCGGTAACTTTCCGTAATTTTTTGTGTATACAAATACTTTTGCCTGATAAGTAAGTATATTTATAAGTTTTCCTGTTATTTTATTTTGACCTGCCATATTTTATTTGTGAATTAATCGAAATAAGCGGCGATAGTTATTCTCTTATTGCATGTTCAACGATGGCTGAGAACAATGTTGATGACCAAATGGCTAGCAAATCTGCTGCAGTGCAAGTTTTATATAACAATGCTTTAGTAGATTTGTTACAGAAGATCTTTATGTATTTTATTGTGGATGATTGATTTCTATAAGTGATTTGAATTTGAAGTGATTTGAAGTTTATTACAATCGCATCAATTCCTTGTTCATGCAATGTTTTAATATTTTCTTCAATCAAGAATCAATAGTTCTTTTTAGTATTTGACACATATTGATCAATATTTACCATTAAGTGTTAATAAGTATTTTTATCAGTTATTTTATTCTGTTGAGTTGAATCAGTTATTTAATCCTAATGAGTTAAATCAGTTATTTAATCCTAATGAGTTGAATCAGTTATTTTATTCTGTTGAGTTGAATCAGTTATTTAATCCTAATGAGTTGAATCAGTTATTTAATCCTGTTGAGTTGAATCAGTTATTTAATCCTAATGAGTTGAATCAGTTATTTTATTCTGTTGAGTTGAATCAGTTATTTAATCCTAATGAGTTAAATCAGTTATTTAATCCTAATGAGTTGAATCAGTTATTTTATTCTGTTGAGTTGAATCAGTTATTTAATCCTAATGAGTTGAATCAGTTATTTAATCCTGTTGAGTTGAATCAGTTATTTAATCCTAATGAGTTGAATCAGTTATTTTATTCTGTTGAGTTGAATCAGTTATTTAATCCTAATGAGTTAAATCAGTTATTTAATCCTAATGAGTTGAATCAGTTATTTTATTCTGTTGAGTTGAATCAGTTATTTAATCCTAATGAGTTGAATAAGTTATTTAATCCTAATGAGTTGAATCAGTTATTTTATTCTGTTGAGTTGAATAAGTTATTTAATCCTAATGAGTTGAATCAGTTATTTAATCCTGTTGAGTTGAATCAGTTATTTAATCCTAATGAGTTGAATAAGTTATTTAATCCTAATGAGTTGAATCAGTTATTTTATTCTGTTGAGTTGAATCAGTTATTTAATCCTAATGAGTTGAATCAGTTATTTAATCCTAATGAGTTGAATCAGTTATTTTATTCTGTTGAGTTGAATCAGTTATTTAATCCTAATGAGTTGAATAAGTTATTTAATCCTAATGAGTTGAATCAGTTATTTTATTCTGTTGAGTTGAATCAGTTATTTAATTCTGTTGAGTTGAATTAGTTATTTTATTCTGTTGAGTTAAATCAGTTATTTAATCCTAATGAGTTGAATCAGTTATTTAATTCTGTTGAGTTGAATCAGTTATTTAATCCTGTGAAGTTGAATCAGTTATTTAATCCTGTTGAGTTGCATCAGTTATTTAATACTGTTTAGTTGAATCAGTTATTTTATTCTGTTGAGTTGAATCAGTTATTTAATCCTAATGAGTTGAATCAGTTATTTATTCTGTTGAGTTGAATCAGTTATTTATTCTGTTGAGTTGAATCAGTTATTTATTCTGTTGAGTTGAATCAGTTATTTTATTCTGTTGAGTTGAATCAGTTATTTATTCTGTTGAGTTGAATCAGTTATTTATTTTGTTGAGTTGAATCAGTTATTTATTCTGTTGAGTTGAATCAGTTATTTAATTCTGTTGAGTTGAGTTAGTTTATGTTCAGTATTTATATTATTTCAATATAAGACGATTATTTTCACACCAGCCACTTACAAACGTCTTTATCGACCAAAAAGAAATAGCTATAGTTGACAACTTCACCGACTTGGGAAGCTCCTTAAACAATGAAGGCAAAATGAACCACGAGTTTTAGTGAAAGATAGAAAAGGCCTCGGCAGCATTTCATCAGCTCTGCAAGATCTGGGAAAATAAAAAGTTCACCCTCAAATATGTTGAAAATCATCTTGATGTTTCTTGCGAACATAACTTCCGCTGGTGACATGCAAGATAGAACGTTATTATTCGGGGTCATTCTATACACTTGTAGAAAATCCTGTATTGCTTTCTCCATGGCTTTTCTTAACACTCTTCTAAAAGTACCGAAAAATCGCTTTGTTTGACCGTTGCTTCTCGACACGATTGTGAGGTGTTCCAGTAAAAACGACTGACAAAACATTCTGAAATCACTGGACGTGAATTGTGTACCGTTATCTGATGCTACACAATCCACGATTTCTAAACGTGCAAACAATTCATGCAGAAACCCAATTGGTGTTTCTATCGTTGTTTTTTACACTTAAGTATCTCTTGCCATTTAGTGAAGCGGTCCACTACAACCAGATAATAGAACCCGTCAAATGGACTAGTAAAGTCAATATGGATTTTTTACCATAGTCGGTCCGTTTTAGGCCAGGGCTTGAATTTTATGGGAAGCGTTTCTTCTGCTAACACCCCCCCCCTCCCCGTTAAATAATTTAACTGTATTCGCAATATCTTGATCCATGTTCGTCCAGAAGACGTAACTTTTGATAAGACTCTTCATCCATGATACGTCTAGATATACAACATGAAACTCTCGTAGAATACGTTTTTGCAATGTCACCGGAATGCCCACCTGATCACTGTACATTACTCCATCGTCGCAGATGGAATAGCTTCCGGAATTTTTTGTTCTTTTCTATTATGTCCTTTTTATATTTTTTATAAAATCATCGTTCATTGCCTTTGTCTTTATCACTCCAAATGTCACTGGAAGTTCTCTTACGATAGTACACAACATGTTTTTCACCACAATTTATGTTTGTAGAGAGGCAATTACCATGTCATCAAGGGGTTTGACACATTTCGGTATGAATCTAGACAGTCCGTTTGCATGACTGATCTTTGAAGATGGGAGATACTCCATCTTGTAGTTATAATTTAGGAGAATGATTCCCCATCTCTGTAATCTGTTAGCCGTATGTGTAGGCCAACTCTTCTTCGATCTATAAATTGCTTATAAATGCTTATGGTCGGTTGTGATGTAAATCTTCCGTGCACGAAACGGTGAAACTTTGTTACAGCAAAAATGATGCCAACACTTCTTTTTCTTTTTGCGAGTAGCTCTTCTCCACTGGTAAAAGTGTACGAGACATATGAACCGTCGTCTATTCTGTGTAAAATACATCCTCCTATGCCGTAAAAACTCACTTTAAAAGCGACCACGATTTTACATTCTGGATCATAACAGGTTAAAAATAAATCAGACGTGAGAATGTTCTTTATTTTCTCAAATGTCTCCTGGCATTCTGTCGTCTAAATCCAGTCTTTCTCCTTCTTAAATAGTTTGTTTAAAGGCGTCCGTAGGTTGTACATACTTGGGATAAATACATTACAGTAATTTGATAACCCAAGGGAACTCTGCAAAGACGATATATTTTCTGGTGCTGGCATATTCTTTATTGTGTCTGCTCTCTCTGGGTCGGGTCGTCTCCATTCTTGTCTATTATTTGTCCCAGATAATTAATTTGTTTCATAAAGAATTCGCATTTCTCTTCTTTTAGTTTGAAACCATAATCTCGAAAACTTTATGCGCACTTTATGTTGCGCCGTAGTTTTACTAATTATTAAAATATCATCCAAATAGTCTGTTGCAAATTCTACATCGCTAAGTAATGCGTCCATTACCTGCTAAAATATAGCCGGTGCCACCTTTACTCTAAAGGAGTAGATGAGCTCTGCCTATCGCCTGGCCTTCACACTCCTTCTCTGTCTATTAGCCAGGCGCATAGGTACCAGCGCTGGGACGCCTCTAAAAACACCCAGTGCCTGGCCTTGTTTTCTGACTAGGACAATGAACGCCGTCTCTCTTTTTCTCTATCTGGGCAATTTGGGGAAAGTTTTTTCGTCACTAAGTCTTACATGACAAGTCTGGGTCGCTCTTGTTCCAACAGATTGAGGGTATAGGTTAGACAGCTTGTTTGGCTGCTGTTTCTGACTGTCAGTACAGGAGCCCAAACTCTTAGGTAGCGCTAAGAATAGCTGCTCCATCAACAGTTGCATAATATTGTGAGTAACTGTACATGCCATGTTGGCATGGAAAGGGACACTAGTTATCTCCGGTGGGCTTTCACGAAGCCACAATCCCTATGGACCAAGTCACGACTAATGGACTGGTTGTGTGAGCTTATTGACACCAAACAAGCACTCATATTGCCCACTCCACTCTATCTCAATGACCTCCAAAACCTATACCTTATTTCACAGTAGCCCCTTACGTCTACAGTGGTAGCCTGTCTTGTTTGGGGTGAACTATGTTAAAAAAAAAACAGTAGTCTTTCAAATTTGTATAACTGTAATCCGATAATGAATTTAAAGCAACTTCTCAATCTCACTGTTCACTCTCTGCTGTCACTAACATAATTGCTGTCATCCCAATACACTCTTTCTCATATGCAAATTAATGCTACCTATAAAAAATCTACACAAGTTCTTTTTTTCTCTGAATTTCGAGTGCCCTCCATGCAAAACGGTCCACCCACTTCAAAGCAAGTAACTCTTCATTTTTATTCCATTTTAACTATAGATAACTTTAATTCCTTTGTTTCTTAAATCACACGCCCCCATGATCATCAAAGATCATTTCACATCACATAATTCCGTGCCCAAAGCAGCACATTACGCTTTCTTTGTAGTTTTTGTCTTGCAACCACCTCCTTAGCTTCATTCCTCTCTTGTTTGGTGCGTACATATCCATTATTTACATTAACCACTTGCCTTAAATCTAAAATGTGCCGTGGCACCCCATCGACACTCAAGTTATTAGTAGATTCCACTCCACTAATTACTCCTCTTCCCATTCTGTCGTACATCGTGTATTCGGTGGTTTCACCCAAACCCCTTCTCCTATTTGCGGTTTCTGGGGATGTATCTTTTGGGTACCTTCATTCATAATTAAAAATTGATCTATGCGGCACTATCTCCTATCTCTGTCCGATTTTGGGTGCCATGTTGTACCAGAATGTGACCTCTTCAAGTGATATCCCTCCTCTCCCAGCTATTGCTTTCAAAGTCCTATGATGACGCTCCACTATTCCATTTCTCCCGAGCCTATAGACTGCCCTGTAATATCTTATCTTCCATTTTTTCAGTATCGTTTGGAGAGGTTCTGAGCGGAAAATGGTGCCATTGTCCATTATCACTTCTATTACTGAACTTCATTCAAGCATCACCTTCTCTAATTCCTCTGCTGCCGACTCTGCTAGTCTCCCAGATCCACACTCAATCATTGACAAGTATGCGCCCCCACCATAGTGTGTTATATAAATAGCTAATATTGTTCAATTGTTTGCAGTCCCAATTTCACCAGGATTATGTATATTTGGGCAGGATCGATTGATTGACATCGAATACAATTCTTGACCACTTTCTGAACATCCTGCCGTTTTATAAGTGGATCAACCTTTCACACCAAATACAATGTTCTATCCACTGCCATGTGGTGCAAGCCATGAAACTCTTCCAGCTCTCCGGTTCCAAGAAAGCATATCGGGACTTCTTCCTTCTCAACTAACCACTGTTTTTTATTCTGTCTTGTTTCTCTCTGAAGGCACAAAGATTAACTGCTTTTATTTGCAGTACAAATTCGGATATTAACTCTCCAAGTATTCCTAATCTTCGTTTCCCAATCATCTCTCCAGCACTTTTGGCAATTTAAAAAATATCTTGTTAAATTTTTAAAGATTAAAGTATCTTTCTACGTTTAGTATATTCATTTGAATTCTCATCAAAAATAAAACGGTGCTCTTCCAAGATGTGATCTACAGAGTTGTTTACATTCCAAGATGTGATCTACAGAGTTGTTTACATTCCAAGATGTGATCTACAGATCTGTTTACATTCCAAGATATGACTTACAGAGTTGTTTACATTTCAAGATGTGATCTACAGAGTTGTTTACATTCCAAGATATGATCTACAGAGTTGTTTACATTCCAATATGTGATCTACAGAGTTGTTTACATTCCAAGATATGATCTACAGAGTTGTTTACATTCCAAGATGTGATCTACAGAGTTGTTTACATTCCAAGATATGACTTACAGAGTTGTTTACATTCCAAGATGTGATCTACAGAGTTGTTTACATTCCAAGATATGATCTACAGAGTTGTTTACATTCCAATATGTGATCTACAGAGTTGTTTAAATTCCAAGATATGATCTACAGAGTTGTTTACATTCCAATATGTGATCTACAGAGTTGTTTACATTCCAAGATATGATCTAGAGAGTTGTTTACATTCCAAGATGTGATCTACAGAGTTGTTTACATTCCAAGATATGATCTAGAGAGTTGTTTACATTCCAAGATGTGATCTACAGAGTTGTTTACATTCCAATATGTGATCTACAGAGTTGTTTACATTCCAAGATGTGATCTACAGAGTTGTTTACATTCCAAGATATGACTTACAGAGTTGTTTACATTCCAAGATGTGATCTACAGAGTTGTTTACATTCCAAGATATGATCTACAGAGTTGTTTACATTCCAATATGTGATCTACAGAGTTGTTTACATTCCAAGATATGATCTACAGAGTTGTTTACATTCCAATATGTGATCTACAGAGTATTTTACATTCCAAGATATGATCTACAGAGTTGTTTACATTCCAAGATGTGATCTACAGAGTTGTTTACATTCCAATATGTGATCTACAGATTTGTTTACATTCCAAGATGTGATCTACAGAGTTGTTTACATTCCAATATGTAGTCTACAGAGTTATTTACATTCCAAGATATGATCTACAGAGTTGTTTACATTCCAAGATATGATCTACAGAGTTGTTTACATTCCAATATGTGATCTACAGAGTTGTTTACATTCCAAGATATGATCTACAGAGTTGTTTACATTCCAAGACCTGATCTACAGAGTATTTTACATTCCAAGATATGATCTACATAGTTGTTTACATTCCAAGATGTGATCTACAGAGTTGTTTACATTCCAATATGTGATCTACAGAGTTGTTTACATTCCAAGATGTGATCTACAGAGTTGTTTATATTCCAATATATGATCTACAGAGTTGTTCACATTCCAATATGTGATCTACAGAGTTGTTTACATTCCAAGATATGATCTACAGAGTTGTTTACATTCCAAGATGTGATCTACAGAGTTATTTACATTACATTATGTGATCTACAGAGTTGTTTACATTCCAAGATGTGATGTACAGAGTTGTTTACATTCCAAGATGTGATCTACAGAGTTGTTTACATTCCAAGATATGATCTACAGAGTTGTTTACATTCCAATATGTGATCTACAGAGTTGTTTAAATTCCAAGATATGATCTACAGAGTTGTTTACATTCCAATATGTGATCTACAGAGTTGTTTACATTCCAAGATATGATCTAGAGAGTTGTTTACATTCCAAGATGTGATCTACAGAGTTGTTTACATTCCAAGATATGATCTAGAGAGTTGTTTACATTCCAAGATGTGATCTACAGAGTTGTTTACATTCCAATATGTGATCTACAGAGTTGTTTACATTCCAATATGTGATCTACAGAGTTGTTTACATTCCAAGATATGACTTACAGAGTTGTTTACATTCCAAGATGTGATCTACAGAGTTGTTTACATTCCAATATGTGATCTACAGAGTTGTTTACATTCCAAGATATGATCTAGAGAGTTGTTTACATTCCAAGATGTGATCTACAGAGTTGTTTACATTCCAAGATATGATCTACAGAGTTGTTTACATTCCAATATGTGATCTACAGAGTTGTTTAAATTCCAAGATATGATCTACAGAGTTGTTTACATTCCAATATGTGATCTACAGAGTTGTTTACATTCCAAGATATGATCTACAGAGTTGTTTATATTCCAAGATGTGATCTAGAGAGTTGTTTACATTCCAAGATATGATCTAGAGAGTTGTTTACATTCCAAGATGTGATCTACAGAGTTGTTTACATTCCAATATGTTATCTACAGAGTTGTTTACATTCCAAGATGTGATCTACAGAGTTGTTTACATTCCAAGATATGACTTACAGAGTTGTTTACATTCCAAGATGTGATCTACAGAGTTGTTTACATTCCAAGATATGATCTACAGAGTTGTTTACATTCCAATATGTGATCTACAGAGTTGTTTACATTCCAAGATATGATCTACAGAGTTGTTTACATTCCAAGATCTGATCTACAGAGTATTTAACATTCCAAGATATGATCTACAGAGTTGTTTACATTCCAAGATGTGATCTACAGAGTTGTTTACATTCCAATATGTGATCTACAGATTTGTTTACATTCCAAGATGTGATCTACAGAGTTGTTTACATTCCAATATGTAGTCTACAGAGTTATTTACATTCCAAGATATGATCTACAGAGTTGTTTACATTCCAAGATATGATCTACAGAGTTGTTTACATTCCAATATGTGATCTATAGAGTTGTTTACATTCCAAGATATGATCTACAGAGTTGTTTACATTCTAAGACCTGATCTACAGAGTATTTTACATTCCAAGATATGATCTACATAGTTGTTTACATTCCAAGATGTGATCTACAGAGTTGTTTACATTCCAATATGTGATCTACAGAGTTGTTTACATTCCAAGATATGATCTACAGAGTTGTTTATATTCCAATATATGATCTACAGAGTTGTTCACATTCCAATATGTGATCTACAGAGTTGTTTACATTCCAAGATATGATCTACAGAGTTGTTTACATTCCAAGATGTGATCTACAGAGTTATTTACATTACATTATGTGATCTACAGAGTTGTTTACATTCCAAGATGTGATGTACAGAGTTGTTTACATTCCAAGATGTTATCTACAGAGTTGTTTACATTCCAAGATGTGATCTACAGAGTTGTTTACATTCCAATATGTGATCTACAGAGTTGTTTACATTCAAAGATATGATCTACAGAGTTGTTTACATTCCAAGATGTGATCTACAGAGTTGTTTACATTCCAATATGTGATCTACAGAGTTGTTCACATTCCAATATGTAATCTACAGAGTTGTTTACATTCCAAGATATGATCTACAGAGTTTTGTACATTCCAAGATGTGATCTACAGTTCTTTACCTTCCAATATGTGACTTACAGAGTTGTTTACATTCCAAGATATGACTTACAGAGGTGTTTACATTCCAAGATATGATCTACAGAGTTGTTTACATTCCAAGATGTGATCTACCGAGTTATTTACATTACATTATGTGATCTACAGAGTTGTTTACTTTCCAAGATGTGATCTACAGAGTTGTTTACATTCCAAGATGTGATCTACAGAGTTGTTTACATTCCAATATGTGATCTACAGAGTTGTTTACATTCCAAAATGTGATCTACAGAGTTGTTTACATTCCAAGATGTGATCTACAGAGTTGTTTACATTCCAAGATGTGATCTACAGCGTTGTTTACATTCCAAGATGTGACTTACAGAGTTGTTTACATTCCAAGATATGATCTACAGAGTTGTTTACATTCTAAGATGTGATCTACAGAGTTGTTTACATTCCAATATGTGATCTACAGAGTTGTTTACATTCCAAGATATGACATACAGAGTTGTTTACATTCCAAAATATGATCTACAGAGTTGTTTACATTCCAAGATATGACGTACAGAGTTGTTTACATTCCAATATGTGATCTACAGAGTTGTTTACATTCCAAGATATGACTTACAGAGTTGTTTACATTCCAAGATGTGATCTACAGAGTTGTTTACATTCCAAGATATGACTTACAGAGTTGTTTACATTCCAAGATGTGATCTACAGAGTTGTTTACATTCCAAGATATGATCTACAGAGTTGTTTACATTCCAATATGTGATCGACAGAGTTGTTTACATTCCAAGATATGACTTACAGAGTTGTTTACATTCCAAGATGTGATCTACAGAGTTGTTAACATTCCAAGATGTGATCTACAGAGTTGTTTACATTCCAATATGTGATCTACAGAGTTGTTCACATTCCAAGATGTGATCTACAGAGTTGTTTACATTCCAATATGTGATCTACAGAGTTGTTTACATTCCAAGATGTGATCTACAGAGTTGTTTACATTCCAAGATGTGATCTACAGAGTTGTTTAAATTCCAATATGTGATCTACAGAGTTGTTTACATTCCAATATGTGATCTACAGAGTTGTTTACATTCCAAGATCTGATCTACAGAGTATTTTACATTCCAAGATATGATATACAGAGTTGTTTACATTCCAAGATGTGATCTACAGAGTTGTTTACATTCTAAGGTATGATCTACAGAGTTGTTTACATTCCAAGATATGATCTACAGAGTTGTTTACATTCCAAGATGTGATCTACAGAGTTGTTTACATTCCAAGATATGATCTACAGAGTTGTTTACATTCCAATATGTGATATACAGAGTTGTTTACATTCCAAGATGTGATCTACAGAGTTGTTTACATTCCAATATGTGATCTACAGAGTTGTTTACATTCCAAGATATGATCTACAGAGTTGTTTACATTCCAAGATCTCATCTACAGAGTATTTTACATTCCAAGATATAATCTACATAGTTGTTTACATTCCAAGATGTGATCTACAGAGTTGTTTACATTCCAATATGTGATCTACAGATTTGTTTACATTCCAAGATGTGATCTACAGAGTTGTTTAAATTCCAATATGAGATCTACAGAGTTGTTTACATTCCAAGATGTGATCTACAGAGTTCTTTACATTCAAAGATATGATCTACAGAGTTGTTTATATTCCAATATATGATCTACAGAGTTGTTCACATTCCAAGATGTGACTTACAGAGTTGTTTACATTCCAAGATATGATCTACAGAGTTGTTTACATTCCAAGATGTGATCTACAGAGTTATTTACATTACATTATGTGATCTACAGAGTTGTTTACATCCCAAGATATGACTTACAGAGTTGTTTACATTCCAAGATGTGATCTACAGAGTTGTTTACATTCCAAGATGTGATCTACAGATTTGTTTACATTCCAATATGTGATCTACAGAGTTGTTTACATTCGAAGATATGATCTACAGAGTTGTTTACATTCCAAGATGTAATCTACTGAGTTGTTTACATTCCAATATGTGATCTACAGAGTTGTTCACATTCCAATATGTAATCTACAGAGTTGTTTACATTCCAAGATATGATCTACAGAGTTTTTTACATTCCAAGATGTGATCTACAGAGTTCTTTACCTTCCAATATGTGACTTACAGAGTTGTTTACATTCCAAGATATGACTTACAGAGTTGTTTAGATTCCAAGATATGATCTAAAAGAGTTGTTTACATTCCAAGATATGACTTACAGAGTTGTTTACATTCCAAGATGTGATCTACAGAGTTGTTTAGATTCCAAGATATGACTTACAGAGTTGTTTACATTCCAAGATGTGATCTACAGAGTTGTTTACATTCCAAGATATGACTTACAGAGTTGTTTACATTCCAAGATGTGATCTACAGAGTTGTTTACATTCCAATATGTGATCTGCATAGTTGTTTACATTCCAATATGTGATCTACAGAGTTGTTTACATTCCAAGATGTGATCTACAGAGTTGTTTACATTCCAAGATGTGATCTACAGAGTTGTTCACATTCCAAGATGTGATCTACAGAGTTGTTTACATTCCAATATGTGATCTACAGAGTTGTTTACATTCCAAGATATGACTTACAGAGTTGTTTACATTCCAAGATATGATCTACAGAGTTGTTTACATTCCAAGATGTGATCTACAGAGTTGTTTACATTCCAATATGTGATCTACAGAGTTGTTCACATTCCAAGATGTGATCTACAGAGTTGTTTACATTCCAATATGTGATCTACAGAGTTGTTTACATTCCAAGATGTGATCTACAGAGTTGTTTACATTCCAAGATGTGATCTACAGAGTTGTTTAAATTCCAATATGTGATCTACAGAGTTGTTTACATTCCAATATGTGATCTACAGAGTTGTTTACATTCCAAGATCTGATCTACAGAGTATTTTACATTCCAAGATATGATATACAGAGTTGTTTACATTCCAAGATGTGATCTACAGAGTTGTTTACATTCTAAGGTATGATCTACAGAGTTGTTTACATTCCAAGATATGATCTACAGAGTTGTTTACATTCCAAGATATGATCTACAGAGTTGTTTACATTCCAATATGTGATATACAGAGTTGTTTACATTCCAAGATATGATCTACAGAGTTGTTTACATTCCAATATGTGATCTACAGAGTTGTTTACATTCCAAGATATGATCTACAGAGTTGTTTACATTCCAAGATCTCATCTACAGAGTATTTTACATTCCAAGATATAATCTACATAGTTGTTTACATTCCAAGATGTGATCTACAGAGTTGTTTACATTCCAATATGTGATCTACAGATTTGTTTACATTCCAAGATGTGATCTACAGAGTTGTTTAAATTCCAATATGAGATCTACAGAGTTGTTTACATTCCAAGATGTGATCTACAGAGTTCTTTACATTCAAAGATATGATCTACAGAGTTGTTTAAATTCCAATATGAGATCTACAGAGTTGTTTACATTCCAAGATGTGATCTACAGATTTGTTTACATTCAAAGATATGATCTACAGAGTTGTTTATATTCCAATATATGATCTACAGAGTTGTTTACATTCCAAGATATGATCTACAGAGTTATTTACATTACATTATGTGATCTACAGAGTTGTTTACATCCCAAGATATGACTTACAGAGTTGTTTACATTCCAAGATGTGATCTACAGAGTTGTTTACATTCCAAGATGTGATCTACAGATTTGTTTACATTCCAATATGTGATCTACAGAGTTGTTTACATTCGAAGATATGATCTACAGAGTTGTTTACATTCCAAGATGTAATCTACTGAGTTGTTTACATTCCAATATGTGATCTACAGAGTTGTTCACATTCCAATATGTAATCTACAGAGTTGTTTACATTCCAAGATATGATCTACAGAGTTTTTTACATTCCAAGATGTGATCTACAGAGTTCTTTACCTTCCAATATGTGACTTACAGAGTTGTTTACATTCCAAGATATGACTTACAGAGTTGTTTAGATTCCAAGATATGATCTAAAAGAGTTGTTTACATTCCAAGATATGACTTACAGAGTTGTTTACATTCCAAGATGTGATCTACAGAGTTGTTTAGATTCCAAGATATGACTTACAGAGTTGTTTACATTCCAAGATGTGATCTACAGAGTTGTTTACATTCCAAGATATGACTTACAGAGTTGTTTACATTCCAAGATGTGATCTACAGAGTTGTTTACATTCCAATATGTGATCTACATAGTTGTTTACATTCCAATATGTGATCTACAGAGTTGTTTACATTCCAAGATGTGATCTACAGAGTTGTTTACATTCCAAGATGTGATCTACAGAGTTGTTCACATTCCAAGATGTGATCTACAGAGTTGTTTACATTCCAATATGTGATCTACAGATTTGTTTACATTCCAAGATGTGATCTACAGAGTTGTTTAAATTCCAATATGAGATCTACAGAGTTGTTTACATTCCAAGATGTGATCTACAGAGTTCTTTACATTCAAAGATATGATCTACAGAGTTGTTTAAATTCCAATATGAGATCTACAGAGTTGTTTACATTCCAAGATGTGATCTACAGATTTGTTTACATTCAAAGATATGATCTACAGAGTTGTTTATATTCCAATATATGATCTACAGAGTTGTTTACATTCCAAGATATGATCTACAGAGTTATTTACATTACATTATGTGATCTACAGAGTTGTTTACATCCCAAGATATGACTTACAGAGTTGTTTACATTCCAAGATGTGATCTACAGAGTTGTTTACATTCCAAGATGTGATCTACAGATTTGTTTACATTCCAATATGTGATCTACAGAGTTGTTTACATTCGAAGATATGATCTACAGAGTTGTTTACATTCCAAGATGTAATCTACTGAGTTGTTTACATTCCAATATGTGATCTACAGAGTTGTTCACATTCCAATATGTAATCTACAGAGTTGTTTACATTCCAAGATATGATCTACAGAGTTTTTTACATTCCAAGATGTGATCTACAGAGTTCTTTACCTTCCAATATGTGACTTACAGAGTTGTTTACATTCCAAGATATGACTTACAGAGTTGTTTAGATTCCAAGATATGATCTAAAAGAGTTGTTTACATTCCAAGATATGACTTACAGAGTTGTTTACATTCCAAGATGTGATCTACAGAGTTGTTTAGATTCCAAGATATGACTTACAGAGTTGTTTACATTCCAAGATGTGATCTACAGAGTTGTTTACATTCCAAGATATGACTTACAGAGTTGTTTACATTCCAAGATGTGATCTACAGAGTTGTTTACATTCCAATATGTGATCTACATAGTTGTTTACATTCCAATATGTGATCTACAGAGTTGTTTACATTCCAAGATGTGATCTACAGAGTTGTTTACATTCCAAGATGTGATCTACAGAGTTGTTCACATTCCAAGATGTGATCTACAGAGTTGTTTACATTCCAATATGTGATCTACAGATTTGTTTACATTCCAAGATGTGATCTACAGAGTTGTTTAAATTCCAATATGAGATCTACAGAGTTGTTTACATTCCAAGATGTGATCTACAGAGTTCTTTACATTCAAAGATATGATCTACAGAGTTGTTTAAATTCCAATATGAGATCTACAGAGTTGTTTACATTCCAAGATGTGATCTACAGATTTGTTTACATTCAAAGATATGATCTACAGAGTTGTTTATATTCCAATATATGATCTACAGAGTTGTTTACATTCCAAGATATGATCTACAGAGTTATTTACATTACATTATGTGATCTACAGAGTTGTTTACATCCCAAGATATGACTTACAGAGTTGTTTACATTCCAAGATGTGATCTACAGAGTTGTTTACATTCCAAGATGTGATCTACAGATTTGTTTACATTCCAATATGTGATCTACAGAGTTGTTTACATTCGAAGATATGATCTACAGAGTTGTTTACATTCCAAGATGTAATCTACTGAGTTGTTTACATTCCAATATGTGATCTACAGAGTTGTTCACATTCCAATATGTAATCTACAGAGTTGTTTACATTCCAAGATATGATCTACAGAGTTTTTTACATTCCAAGATGTGATCTACAGAGTTCTTTACCTTCCAATATGTGACTTACAGAGTTGTTTACATTCCAAGATATGACTTACAGAGTTGTTTAGATTCCAAGATATGATCTAAAAGAGTTGTTTACATTCCAAGATATGACTTACAGAGTTGTTTACATTCCAAGATGTGATCTACAGAGTTGTTTAGATTCCAAGATATGACTTACAGAGTTGTTTACATTCCAAGATGTGATCTACAGAGTTGTTTACATTCCAAGATATGACTTACAGAGTTGTTTACATTCCAAGATGTGATCTACAGAGTTGTTTACATTCCAATATGTGATCTACATAGTTGTTTACATTCCAATATGTGATCTACAGAGTTGTTTACATTCCAAGATGTGATCTACAGAGTTGTTTACATTCCAAGATGTGATCTACAGAGTTGTTCACATTCCAAGATGTGATCTACAGAGTTGTTTACATTCCAATATGTGATCTACAGAGTTGTTTACATTCCAAGATATGACTTACAGAGTTGTTTACATTCCAAGATATGATCTACAGAGTTGTTTACATTCCAAGATGTGATCTACAGAGTTATTTACATTACATTATGTGATCTACAGAGTTGTTTACATTCCAAGATGTGATCTACAGAGTTGTTTACATTACATTATGTGATCTACAGAGTTGTTTACATTCCAAGATGTGATCTACAGAGTTATTTACATTACATTATGTGATCTACAGAGTTGTTTACATTCCAAGATGTGATCTACAGAGTTATTTACATTACATTATGTGATCTACAGAGTTGTTTACATTCCAAGATGTGATCTACAGAGTTATTTACATTACATTATGTGATCTACAGAGTTGTTTACATTCCAAGATGTGATCTACAGAGTTGTTTACATTCCAATATGTGATCTACAGAGTTGTTTACATTACATTATGTGATCTACAGAGTTGTTTACATTACATTATGTGATCTACAGAGTTGTTTACATTCTAAGATGTGATATACAGAGTTGTTTACATTCCAATATGTGATCTACAGAGTTGTTTACATTCCAATATGTGATCTACAGAGTTGTTTCCATTCTAAGATGTGATCTACAGAGTTGTTTACATTCCAAGATGTGATCTTACTAACCCTTAGGTTAGGGTTAGGGTTAATGAGTATGTCAGCAATGGCTGAATCTTTAGAACGTGACCTCCAGTCTGTAGTGGATTGTGGTCATAAATGGATGATAACATTTAATGCTGCTAAGACAAAACTCATTTACTTTAACAATTATAAGAAACCTTTTCAACCACCGATTACCGTGGCAAATAACATCCTACCTGAGAGTGCAACGTTTAAAGTCCTCGGCCTAACATTCACAGGTAACATGAATTGGAACAAATACATTGAAGACATTGCCAAAGCTGCTGCAAAGAAAGTGGGCTCTCTCTACCATGCAAGAAAACTTCTCAGACCGGACAGTATCATATATCTCTACAAAGCCACCATCCGCCCATGCATGGAGTATTGTTGTCACATCTAGGTTGGTGCACCATCCACTAGTCTCTCCCTCTTAGACAAGGTCCAAAAAAGAGTATCTAATTTAAAAGATCCCTCACTATCCACCTTTTCCATCGCTGCAATGTTGCATCCTTGTGCCTGTTTTACAAATACTTCAGTAGAATATGCTTCAATGAACTTGCTACTCTATTACCACCTCAACGTAAATACACTCGACTAACCTGATAATCAGCTAAGTCCCATCCATTAACTGTGGAGGTCCCCAGATGCTGGAGAGCCTTCTACTTCAATAGCTTCTTTCCTTGTGCTGCCGGCCTCTGGAACTCCCTCCCTGCTTTCTTTTTCCCCCGACTGTACTGATATGCAGAAATTTAAAACTAATGAAAACAGGCATCTCGCTTCACAGCTCTCAATTTAGGTGACCCCTAAAACTTACACCCTAATTCTCAGTAGCCCCTTACGTCTACAGTGGCGGCCACATATCGGAAGAGCACCAATAAAACTTTAAAATCCTTCATTCTATAATAAAGATTAATGTGTATTCATTTGTATATAAATAAATATAAACCCGTCCCGCCATACAAAAGTTTATGTGTAAAAAACGTGCCTTTTTCTAGCCCCTGTATCTCTACAAAGCCACCATCCGCCCATGCATGGAGTATTGTTGCCACATCTGGGCTGGTGCATCATCTACTGGTCTCTCCCTTCTTGACAAGGTCCAAAAAAGAGTCGCCAACCTAATAGGTCCCTCACTGTCAACCAAGCTCCAGTCCCTGTCCCATCGCCGCAATGCTTGTGCTTGTTTTACAAATACTTCAATGGATTATGCTCCGATGAGTTGGCTACTCTGGTGTCCCCTCGACGTAAATTCACTAGACCAACTCGACAATCAACTAAATCCCATCCATTCACTGTGGAGGTCCCCAGATGCCGAAGAGCTTTCTACTCCAATAGCTTCATTTCTCGTGCTGCTGGCCCCTGGAACTCCCTCCCTGCCCCCTGTTTCCCCGACAGTACGGACATGCAGAAATTTAAAACTAATGTAAACAGACATCTCGCTGCACTGATCCCAATTTAGGTTGACCCCCCCCCCCCCCCCCCACCCACCTTCTCCCTTTTTTTTCTCAGTAGCCTTTTTCATCTACAGTGGCAGCCTGCCTTGTTTGGAGTGAACTATGTTAAAAAAAATAAATAAATAAATATAAACCCGTCCCGCCATACAAAAGTTTATGTGTAAAAAACGTGCCTTTTTCTAGCCCCCCCCCCCCCCCCTGACGAAACAATTTTAAGTGGTGAAGGCAAGCGAGAAAGCAAATAGCAAGTCAGATTATCGAAACTGTTCTTACTAGTGAGCGTTAAGAATAACTCTGAATCTTTTAAAACGAAAACGGTCATCACACGAAGCAAAACAAACTCTCTTTTAACACAACAACAAAACGGGTTTATTTAATAGTATATCTATACCGCTGGGTATAGGTCGGCAAAGGTTAGGGCAGTGTCCAAGTGAAGAAAGGAAAGGATAAAAAATTCTTTGACTACCGAACGTCTATGCACAGCTTATCTTCGAGTGAAAGGAGCTGGGCTCGGGAAATCCAGTGGATGCAGGTGTTCATCTTGGTTGCTTGTCGCAGTCGCTCTGATGACTCTTGCTAGTTGCTATTGCCAAAAGAGTTCAAAGTAGATCCCCAGGGAACAGCTGAAATAAATACGCCCAGCAAGCTGATTGGTGAGTGTATGACAAAATAGGTCAGCAAGGACAGTTATCTGTATTAGAAAATAGGTCCTTCTTATGACTACTACAAGACTACCCCCACTCGCTGCTTGAAACGAATTCGGAAAGAAATCACCCACTCTGAATAAAGAGTCAACGGTTTGTGCTTTTATTTCTTTAGGTCATCAAATAAATAAATTAAAAAAATAAAATAAATAAATAAAAATAATAATAATAATAATAATAATAATAATAATAATAATAAACGGTACAAACACAAACCAGAAACTGTACTAGAAAACGAAAAACAAAATCATATGGGATATGAATGTACAAACAGACAAACCCATAACAGCAAGGAGACCGGATATGATAATAATCAACAAGAAAGAAAAATCCTGCAAAATCGTGGACTTTGCCGTTCCAGCAGACCACAGAGTGAAGATCAAAGAGACGGAAAAGAGAAGCAAATATACTGAACTTGCCAGAGAATTGAAAGGAATATGGAACATGAAGAAAGTCAGCATAACACCAATAATCATGGGAGCACTAGGAACAGTCCCTAAAAACATGGAGAAAAGACTAGGAGAAATAGGAATCAAAGGGATAACTGAGACCATACAAAGGACAGTAATGATCAAAACAGCTACAATCCTGAGAAATGTCCTCGAATGCGGAAACCAACCCACATAAGCAACGAATGGAGAACAAACACATGGAAGCACAAGACAACAGAACCGGGGAAAATACAACCGCACGAGAGAGGCGCAAGCATAAGCTGACGCCACAAAAATTATGGACAGAGGGTCAAGGAGGGAAAGCGCAAACCAGACCTCCACTGGAAGAGTGCGGACAGCTCTGGGACCTTGGGGAGGCTTGTTGCCACTCGGGCCCCAGAGGGGACCAATGGCCCTTATCAGCGGGAAATCGTTGGTAGGTGGCTGTTGCGATTACCGCAAGGTCATCAGCGGTGATGAACGAAAAGAGGTGGAGCATACTGGAAGTCTGAGGAAACTTGTCACTCAGACTCCAGGGAATACCACAGGTTGTCGGCAGTGGGCGATCACTGACGATGACCAGTGTGATAACTCCTAGTGAGTAAATAATATTTGGTAAACGTGAAAGTTAGGTGACAGATAATTTTTTTGAAAAGGCAACATGATACAGCTCAAAATGTGTATTTTTTTAAAAGATTATGACATGCTGAACGGATTGGAGTAAAAACCAATTTAGTATTACATATGAAATAGGAGAATTTTTTTTTTAAATGGAGTAAATATGCTAGTATTGTCGGCTTATTTCCAAGACGACGACACATTTCATTGGATAGAGAGTAGTCGCTAAAAACGGGAATCAGAACGAAGTCCAATAAAAAGAAGTAGTATTTTAGTGACTTATATAAGAATAATTTATTTAAAACAATTAAAATGTTTATAAAAATATTGGGCATTTATAACGACAGGCAAAATAAGTTACTCTTCTACCTACCTGGATAAGTTTACTTGTTTTAACTTATTTTAAAGCGTTTTTAGTTTGATTTAAAACTAGTGTCGAGAGGTTACGTGATGAAATATGGCGATTTTGTGTTTTTAATTTTAGAATGGCGTCGAGACACTAGTTTTAAATCGAACTAAAAAACGCTTTAAAATAAGTTAAAACACAAATAAACGTATCCAGGTAGGTAGAAGAGTAACTTATCTTGCCTTTGGTAACATTTATTTGTTGCTTATTTGTTTGTTTTTGTTTTCACCCCTTTTTCGTTCTGTTAGCTATCGTTATAAATGCCCAAACTATTTGTTTCAAAACATAATTTTTGTGTTTTCTCTTAGAACTCACTAAAAGACTTTACTTCTTTTCGTGACACCTTTTTTTTATCGATCATGCCGCCATATTAGAAATAAGCCGATGTACTAATTTAAAAAGTGTTAAAGCCTTTTTCCCTATTAATATGTAATACTAAAATTATTATTCTTATTTTTTTAACATAGTTCACCCCAAACAAGGCAGGCCGCCATTGTAGACGTAAGGGGCTACTGAGAAAAAAAGGGAGGTTTTTATTGGGGGGGGGGGGGGGGGGGGGGGGGAGGTCAACCTAAATTGGGAGCTGCGCAGCGAGATGTCTGTTTACATTAGTTTTAAATTTCTGCATATAAGTACCGACTGGGAAATAGGGGGCAGGGAGGGAGTTCCAAAGGCCAGCAGCACGAGGAGTAGAAAGCTCTCCAGCATCTGGGACCTCCACAGTGAATGGATGAGATTTAGCTGATTGTCGAGTTGGTCCAGTAAATTTACGTCGAGGGGGCACTAGAGTAGCCAGTTCATCGCCAAAACGTTCAGCATGTCAGAATCTTAAAAAATATATACAATTTTTGAGCGACTGCATATCGTCTTTCTGATAAAGTTATCTCTCACCTAAACTTCCCGTTTATATGAAAAATTAAATTACTGACATAATTCTATGATTCTATATGAATATAAGTGCGAACACTGGCGAAGCAAAGTTTTTTCCCGTCATTTTTGACAGAGGGTGTACACTAATATATAAGAATTAAACATGGACATCGCTCCAGACAAGGCATGAAGCCACTTGATGTAAGGAGCTAACAAGAACGAAATATGCCTATTGGCCTTAATCTTGAAAAGACCAAGGCTATAGGTAGGAGGAAAACAGTCAGCAGGAAAAGAGTTCCACAAGCCTGCAATTCTCGGAAAGAAGCTACTGGAATAGGAAGCTGTATTACAATTAATGAATTGATGGAGACCACTAGACCAACGAGTCAAACGAGCTGGAACAAAGGAAGCAGAGAATATATCAGACAATTCTGAAGAACACATGCCATAATGTTAAAAAAAACTAGGTATTAAATTGGATAGATTTCACTTCTCTGTCAATTTAAAAATATGTCGTTAAATTTTTTTCAAAGATTAAACTAGTGAATTTTAACGAAAATAAAACTTTAAAATATACAAGAGCGTTAAAAAGTACGTATTATTGTATTAAAGAAAATAGATACTAGACAGGGGCAGATAACTCTGGTTTTGCTATTCTCTGCAAATTTTAAAATATCTCGTTAAACTTCTTTTTTAAGATTGAAGTATTTTTTTCATTCAGTATATTTATTTGATTTTTTATCAAAAATAAGCCCTTATGACACATAAGAATATTAAAAAACAGTAGGTACTAAATTGGATAACGTCTGCAACGTGACCTTGTCTTTTTCGTTAACGAAGCAGCCAACGGATGACGTATGTTTGGTCTTTTTTTCATGCTCCCCTCGTCTAGATTGTTGGATCCGGCGAAGAAGTCACTCTTCCGTTTTTTTCACATAGGTTTTTCTTGGGACCTACCAGCCTCTTATGGTCATTTGACACGGCAGGTCAAAGCTAGAAAATGGGGAGTAAGTATCGCGATTGGTATTTAAGGATTCGGTTTACTTGTAATGTTTTTTTGTGTGATTTTCTCGGTGATAAATATGATCGCCGGCAATATGGTTGTTAAATGCTTACGTGGCTTTATAAGCCGTTTGTCATCGCAACTAGATTTAAAAAGACCCATTTTTACATAAGAAACGTTTATTATTTTATCTTATTATGTTTACTACCAATTATTTATTATATCTAAATTGTAAAAATGTCTATTCGATCGTGTGTTCTGTGGATATTTTGGTTAAATTTCGAGTCATTTTAAGTGTCAGTTTCTTTTTTTTTTAATGTCTGTTTTTCGTTATTAAAAAAAATAAAAAATGTACACTCCTTTTTTTTTCTGTTTATCGGATTTTTCGCATCAAAATTGACGTTTTAGTTGAAATACTAAAATATTTATTTACTTATCGATTTAATATATAAACATTTATGTTTTTACAGTTAAGTTTCTTGAGTTCGTGAAACCGTTTTGTGCGGTATTACCAGAGATCTCAAAACCGGACCGAAAAGTAAGTTTTTCTTTTCAAATTTGCATTTAAAAAAAAAAATTTTTTTTATTAAAATAAAAAATGAACATAAAAAAATTAATTAAAACTTATAAAAAATAAATGAATAAATAAATAACAAAGGTATGAACCCTTAACAGAAATTAATGGTTAAGGATTGAATTACAAATTTTTTTTTTTTTATTCCTGAAAATTTCTATTTTTACATTTTTTTTCTTTTAAAATACGTATTTTCATAATTTTACGAAATAATTCTTATATTGTGAGTAATAAATGCTTAAAGTTAAGATTTAACTTGTTTTACTTAAAGTGTGTGTATTGATTTAAAATGGCAATTTTATAGAATCGCTCCAGTTCAATCGGGTGCTTTCTTTTTCTTTGGATATTTTTGGTACTTTTTAGGAATAGGTATCCAAGAAAATTTCAGTATTTACGTCATCAATACCGACTTTCACCGAAACTGCTTACGTCACTACAAATTTCTGGATACCTATTCCTAAAAAGCACCATTTAATTTTTTTTTTTTTAAAGGGTTAGAAATTCCTTCATGGTACTCTAAAAAAAAAAAAAACACCCGATTGAAGACGGGTGTTTCTATAAAATTACCAATAAAATCCGACAGAATGTAAAAACAAATAAAATGGTTAAGTGGACAAACTTAAGACTAATGTCTACTTTTTATTGACAAACTTCACTCCTTGAGAAATTCCTGTCAATAAAAGAAATTAAATAGTAATCGACTGATGTTAATGTGATTTTGTGGTTTGTCCATTTTTTTCCCCGTTTTATTCTCTTATTCCATTATTAAAATTTAACAATTAAGCAAAAATTTCAAAAACTTATTAAAACCATTATCCATACTTGGAATGTTCAAAGTTTAAACGAACAGTTTGTTTTGATGCTAACAGCTGATCGCTTGCAGATAACCCCATGAAGTTTTGGGTAAATAACACAAATCGGTAAAAAAAAACATTTTTGATTTATAACTTTTACAAAAAATATTCTGGAAACTAAAAAATTGGCAAAAAAAAATTTATGAAAGTTTAAAAAAAAAAGAAAGTATTTTTTTTTTCAACTTATTTCTTGACGTTATTTAAAATAAAACGAATCTTTTTATTTTTTCTAATTTCAGATCCAGTTTCGAGAAAAAGTGTTATGGACTGCAATCACTCTTTTCATTTTTCTTGTTTGTTGTCAGGTAAATAATACGTTTCTTACTAAGAAAAAAACTTCGTTTTACTTACCATATGTTATTGAAAAATCGAATGACAATTTAACTTAATTTACGAAGAATAAACTAGACTTATTAATTAAACCAAACAACTTTTTATATTTTTATTTATATTTAAAAAGTGGATGGTCGATTGAGTAAAGAATCTTATTTACCGTTTCCCTTGAGAAAAAAAAGAAGCCACGTGAATGTGTTCTTTGGTATGACGGGGGCGCATGAGAAAATTAGTTTTGTTTTAGAAGCACAAATGAACTAGATTTTATTGTCTTTAAACTTCAATAAAATCCAGAAATAACTCCATATTCGTCAGTTTAAAGGTTCAAAATTACTCATTTCAAAGGATTACGATAAAGTAAACATGTCGGCCATTTTTTTTTGTTACGTAATAGATTTAGTTTATTTCGTGATTATTCGAAAGTTCATTCGATTATCAGTTTATGGTTTTAGTTAATAATTTATATTATTAACTAAACCATAAATAAAAGGAACAAAGTCTAGAAAGGATTCATTTGTACTAAAACAAATAATAAAAAAAACAAACTTTTTTCATGGCAGTTTGATTAAAATTAGTTTTTACTTAGTTTTATTAAACTTCTGTTATTTGCCTCCCCACGAGGACAGTTAAACACAGGTCGGTTTTTAATGTGGGGGAAAAAATCCAGCTCCCCAAAAAGGGGTACTCTGGAAGAATTTCTCCGTCAGTGACCGAGAATAAAAAAAGGTACAGAACAGATAATACATTTTGCCCCCCCATTGACATGTCTCTTCTCGTTCTAAAATATTTCCAAATTCCCCCCCATGTTTTTTTTTTTTGGGGGGGGGGGGGGATACCTGCTCCCAACTTGCAGCAAGGTTAGACATGGGGTGAAAATTCAGCTCCCCCGAAGGGACACTGTGAAAGGGTACAAAAATAGCCAAGAATGAAACAGTGATCATTCTCTGGTAGGGGCGCGACGGGCAATAACCTCTCTTCTCGAAGGAGGGGGTAATGTATGGGAGGATGGCCTCCTACGATCGAATCGTACCTCCTTCAGTCTGCCAATCAGAATCTGAATCTGCCAGGGTTTCACCCCCCCCCCCCCCCCCCGGGGCTGGTATGAGAAAAGCTAGGGGGGGGGGGAGTTCTGTAAATAAAAATAAGTCGAACGTCGTCTTTTTACTGACACGTGTTCGTTTTCGTCGCTGCTGCTGCTGCTGCTTTTCAAAATGGCTCACGCCTTCTTTCCCCCCTTTTTTTTTTTTTAAATCTGTTTATTTTACCAACTTTTCCACAAAGTAAATTTTATTTTATTAAAAGAAAAAGTTTAATGGACATTATTGTCCATTTTGTAATCTTTAAAATGTTTAGATTCCCCCCATAATATTAAACCGTCATCGCTCGTCGCTAACTCCAGATGTTTTTTGTTAATTTTACGACTTTGATTTGCGTCTTATTTTCGTTTTGTTTTATACGACGGGGATGTGTGCACAAATAAACCGTAATACTTGACTTTTCCAGTTTAAGGGGTTTGAAAATATTTTCGAAGGGTCACGAAGTAAACACGCTGTCCGGACATTTATAACGACAGCGTAACAACCAAAAAGGGGTGAAAACCCCCCAAATAGGCAACAAATAAATGTTACCAAAGGCAAGATAAGTTACTCTTCTACTAACCTGGATAAGTTTATTTGTGTTTTAAATTATTTTAAAGCGTTTTTTTTTAGTTCGATTTAAAACTGGTGTCGAGACGTCACGTGATCAAATGGTTCATTTTGTTTTTTAAATTGAACTAAAAAAAACGTTTTAAAATAAGTTAAAACACAAATAAACTGAAGAGTAACTTATCTTGCCTTTGGTAACATTTATTTGTTGCCTATTAGTGTTTTTTCCATCCCCTTTTCGTTCTGAAAGCTATTAAAACTCCTGCAAAATTTGGTGTTTCTCGCCTATATGTAACATTCATTTTTATTTACTATTAATCGAATATTTATTGAAATAAAAAGAATTAAAAAAAAATTAAAAATAACTATGGACTATATTTTGAATTATTTGTTTAAGTATCCTACCCGGGCAACGACTCGTAAGATTAAAATGGCCGATTTGTCGTTTATGCCGTTGAAAATAATTTTGAAACCTTTATAGTAATTTCTAGATTGAATTATGATAGTTCATAGGTGCTTATGAAACCAAGGGCTTTTTACACGCGCCCCTGTCGTATTGAAGAACCATCCACAAACGAAACCTTAAAAAAACAAAAAAGTCCAATCTTTTCATATTGGCCAATCAATATTGGACGTTGAACACAAATCATCGATGTTAATCTTTTATAACACGTGTCTTTCTATTTCGGAATGCCCCCCCCCCCTTTCACTCTTTATCGTTGCAGATAATTAAATTATTTAAATTCTTTTTTATTTTTTTATTTAATGGCTGCCCAACTCGTCTCTCTACTCTTGTTACATAAAAAAAATCGTCATTTAATTTTTATATAATAACCTGCATTTATTTAATATCAAGAGAAATGATATGGGAATGATACGATGAATGTTTAATGCTCGTCTTAAAGACGAGCTTAGTTCTAATGACCTCAGGGGGAGATTGAATGTGGAGACTATGGGGAGATGTGTGCAGAAGAGTAGACTTCGATCGTATGGCCACGTTGAAAGAATGGAGAGTTCTTGTGTTAGTAGGTGTAGAACAGTTGAGGTAGCAAATTCAGTTCACATGGGATGTCAAGGAAAACATTGGTGGACTTGAAAGCGGGGTAAATAAGGATCTAGCCAGAGATAGGTTAGTTTGGAAGTCAATTTCTTAAAGCTGTCCAACACATGCCAGCATGTAAAACGGACGTTAAACCGAATAGGTGACAAACTAAACTGAAATTTTTAAAGAATGAATTTAATATAAAAAAAAAAATTCAAAACTGGAGAAACTGAAAGCCAACTTTTCATATTCAATTAAACCGAAGATAGTTAACAGATTTGACTTGGATGTTCAAGCTATTGGGAATATTTATGTAGCCCATAGAGTAAATGCGGTATTGTGGTGTCTGCATTAGACTTGCTGATGGAGCTCTAAAGTATTTCCTAGATCAACGGGCCATATTTTCTGCTGGCATCAATCGATGTCTAATAGAATTTTCCTAATATATCGCTCACAATAAATATAATCTTACAAACCTAATTGAGCCCACCGTATTTAGGCGGATTAAATTATATAATTATTTCTTGTCAGATCCCGGTTGGGTTGTATATAGGATGATCTCTGCCGGGGAGATCCGAGTAGCGAACTCGATGTAAAGTACAGAGCAATAACAGTATGCGGAAAAACTAAATAAAACAGATTTTTCGGCAATTTATTTCAGCCGCATGAGGCGTCGTCTTCAGCTTCTTTTTGCGCCTCGTTTCCCATGCGTTGAATTCTCTCGGGATTTTCCTACATTGGAAATACTTTATCACATCTCCGAAATGGATGAATTCATGTCAGACAGTACGTTTTAGCCTTTCCACAATGAGAATCACGCACGCACTCACGTACATTAACAGTCTTAACCATCGCAACTCCAAACGAACACTCGAATTAGTAAACAAAAACATGAAGCAACAATACAAAAAAGTATCTGCACAACAAATTTTGCATACACACTGCGGACGATATGTTTGCAAGATTACTTTTTTGAGATTCATCAAACTTGGATTAGTTTGTCTTCATGACTTGTTCTGTCGATTTCGCTCAATGAACCTGTCTTTAGCTTTGACAACCTCGAAGTGGCCTTGGAACTGGCCACAGGTCTTGGTCACTGTCTCCTGACTTAGGCCGTGAAAGGCTCTGGTGATCCAGGCCTTTAAGCTCATCCTTTGTGTTGCAGCTGGATCTGTTGTCTTGTTCCACCATGTCTTGCATAAAGAAGTCGAAGGGGTTGCAGTCAGGTTAGCTGAGAAGCCAAATGTCAAGTGAAGTGTGGTTAACAAAGTTCTCTGACAACCAGGCCTACATCTTTCGGCTGGTATGGCCGGTAGCTGAATTTTGCATGTATACCCTACCTGTTCCATCCGGGGTTTCCCTACCTCATTCAGGGAAGTGGGGTGGCATGACGTCACCCATAGCGATTAACTGGTGATGAATCGTCTGGAATGCATTTTTCTCTCTCATGTCACTTTGCAGTCGAATCTTGCAATTTTTTCTGACCTTTCTCAGAATGATATTCTGAGAAAGTCTGAAATCCGGTGAAGATTCCACGAGAACTCTGTCTCTTCCACAAATAGAGGTTCCAGATTGTTCGTAATCAATTTTTCTGCCAAAAATGGAAATACAATAGCTTATTTTTATGAAGACGGGATTGAAAATGAAAGTACAAATTTAACGAATGCATAAAATTAGCGATTAAAAAAAAAAAAAAATTATGGACAAATATTGTTCATACCAGTGTTGCGAACTCGGAAGATATAACGTCTGACTCCTTATTTTAAAGTTTTCTAATGTTCACAATGTCTGATTCTTTAAAGATTAAAAAAAAATCAGACTCTAACTGCTAACATGCTTACGAGTCCGACTCCACGCCCTGCAAATGAAACAAGTTAACGGCAAATATAAACCTACAAACAGAAAAAAAAGTTTCACACACACACAATCACCACTTTAATGTCGATACAAAATATTTCGGTGTTTTTTGCAAATTGTTACTTTCATCTATGCTTTAGTACAGTGGTCGTCGATCTTTTCATAACAGTGGACCCAGACCCATCAACACCTGGCAATTTTACCACGGCCCGCGAGTGCTTTAAGGTTGATATTTATTTTTCAACTGAACGATCAGATAAGTTTGCATGTTTGTGTGCCTGCTTAGACTCCCACGCCCTCCTCCTCTTCCTTCCATCTCTCTGTTGGCGATCACTGCCCTAGCGCTCTCTGACTGTAGTTGCTATGGTAACCCATAAACATACCTTTAAAATAAGATACAGATAAACACAAAAGCGAATAGGAATTGCGTGAAAATTTTAATTCACCAAATGGAAAAGAAATATCAGGTTCAGATAATAAATAAAACGGAAATAATTTATTTTTTGTAGGCCCGGTACAAATCGGTCCAGGGGTTGGGAACCACTACTTTAGTCGTCTAAACTTTTTTAAAATTTGGGAGTCTTAATTGTTTTTATTTATCACTTGTCATATTTGGGCTGGTGAATCTCTAATTTGAGGGTTTTTGATAATGTTCAGAAATGTATCTGTCATTTGATTATCCCCCACCCTTTCTTTGCACCCTCTCTCACAGACATGATGTCGCTAGTCTCGGTCTTTTCTATAAATACTATTATGGCATGTGTTCTTCAGAATTGTCTGATCTATTTTCTGCTTCCTTTGTTTCAGCTCGTTTGTCTAGTGGTCTCCAGCAATTCACTGTTTAGATGCCTCATACAACTTCCTATTCCAGTAGCTTCTTTCCAAAAACTGCAGGCTTGCGGAACTCTTCCTGCTGACTGTTTTTCTCCTACCTCTAGCCGTTGTCTTTTCAAGACAAGGCCAATAGACATCTCCTGTCTTTGTAATAATCATCTTTCGTTCTTGTTAGCTCCTTACATCAAGTTGTTTCATGCCTTGTCTGGAGTGATTTCCATATCAATTGACTTGGTTCATTTAAAACAAACATTGAATTCAAGGCTGCAAAAGACATGTCCGTCAAGTTTCCTTGTGGTATTTGCTGATCTGGTTGTCGCCATTGGGTTGCGAGGAAGATTAATTCTTACTGAAAACTATCTCCGTGGAAGATGGGCTGATACTCCTTCTTCAATTGAATTGTATTGTTCTGTGTATGACTTGCAAAAGTTGGGAGTTGTCGACTGCTCCTTTTGTATCTTGGCGATATGATCTGTGCTGGTGAAGGATGTGAATTAAGTTTGATCTTGAAGTTTAAAACTTTTTGCCATTTTAACCTGTCATTCATTTGTTACTTGGGGCCGAGTTTAGAGCAGGTATGTCCGTAGCGCAATGTTACATGTAAATGAATGCTGGGCTCCCACTAATTCAGTCTTTCTGATGATGCAAGGTGTATGATTCGGTGGCTTTGTGGTATACGACTTGACACGTTCTGCTGGTGATGCTGAAGGTGGTATGGACATGTTGAATGAAGATCTGGATGGATAAATAGATATATATGAATGAGGGTCACAAAGTCTGAAGATTGGAATGATCGAGCAGTTGCGCATCAAAACGAACATGAATGTGCCAACATGCAACCTACATCTGATGTAGAAAAGACCTGTTAGTCGATAAAGTCCATTTTAAAATAAATGCTATAAATAAAGCATCTATATCATGTGCTAAAGCATTTCATGTTCGTACATACGTTATCACCTTTCACACATAAAAAAATGGGATCGTCCCATCAGGAAAGATGATTGGTGATTAATCTGATGTCGCTAAAGTAAAAAAAAAAAAAGTCTGACTTTGTCCATTTTTAAAATGAATTGTTTCAAAATTGAATTTAGTCATTGTGTCGACTAAAACCGTACAATTTTAAATACATTTCAAAAAGTGACATTAAGTTTATTGATTTGAAGAATATTTAGCTGACAATTATTTTTATGGTAAGAAGACAAAGAATATTGTTTGAAAAAAAAATTAAATTTTTACATGTTTTATTTATTTAAAGAATATTTAGCTAATAATGACAATTCTTTTTACGGAAGTCGGTTTAAAAAAATTTTTTTTTAATAATATTGACCTGACAAACTTTTATTTCAAAAGGAATATTATTAACAGTAAATTATACAGTGATGTAGAAAGCACCGTGGAATTTCCGGGGGTCTTTCTAGTATAAATTATTGTTGGTGGAGGGTTTCTTAGGTCAGTCGAGCCATTAAAGTTTAAGGAGTCCGAATAATGTTTGTTTCTTACTCTCCAGCCCTGTTGGTAAAAAATGAAAGTAAAAAGCAAATTTCAGTTCAGACACCCCTTTTCCTTGGCTCTCTTGTGCTTTTTTTAAAAAAAATTTATTTAAAAAAAAAATTTTTTTTTAGTTTTCCTTTTTTGTTGTTTTTTGATAACCCGATACTGAGACGTTCTTATCTTCGAAGTAATTATTGCACACTTTAATAGTTACGGACTTTGATCTTGTATTGCCCTCTGTTTTCTAATTATTTGGTTTTATAGCCTCACAAACAAACAAAATTACGCTGACTCCTTGCTGTCGGCTTTCATTTCATAAAGAGGTCAGTGACCTTATTCAATTAGAAAGGATAATAGAAAAGAGTTTTTTGAAGAAACTTCAACTAAATTGCATTGAACTTTTGGTTATCACCAAAGTTAAGTGACATTGAGCCTGGTCGGTTGTTGGGTGGGTGACCATTTTAGAAAATCAGGTGCTGTATGTAAATACTCCATTCGAGTGTATAAATGGGTACCATCCTTTCTGGGAATGTATAATCGGCGACAGACTAGCATCCTGTTACGAAAATGGTTTAGGTGATCCATTCTGTTGAAACGCTATTCGACCAGAAAGTAAGCAGTGGATCTATCTGAATGAGCAAGGGACTTTGCTACGATATACTTAATCTATGGACTGTGGATCGAGTTTACTGTTTCACGAGTTGGAATTGGTAAATATTGGCAGACTTCAACTAAAAAAGGTTATATGGTCGTTTTTTTTGTTTTTTTTTGAAAGATTCTGAATCGAGTGATTCTAACTAATAACCTTTTTAAGTTAGTGAACAGCTAAAAAAAATAATACGCGCATCAATTGATGGCACAAAAGTTTTAATATTTTGGGTGTTTTTCATCATGTTGATTTAAAAAAAAAAAAAAAAAAAAAAAAAAATTTATAAGTCTTAGTTGAATTTATATTTTACTAGCTGTATCTATCCGGTGCTGCCCGGGATGCAGTGAAATCACTTTAGTTTTTAAATTTTATGTTTGCACATGTTATTAAACTTCTACAGAAAATAAAAGTTTAGTTGTAGGGGGAGACAACCATTTATATATTCTTGAATAAAAAATGAGTTATTCCCTTTGACAAATTTTTTTTTTTTTGTTATAATTGAAAAATGTTTCCAGTTGTCTTGGCAGGACTACATGATAAAAAAATGAACTAGCAAAGTATGTTATTGTGCCAATAATATGGTACTCCGATGAAAAATAAAAACTGGCTAGTCAAAATCAAAGTTTATGTCAGCTTAAATGCTATTCAGATCAAACTTAAGATCTCACAGGATAACTTTGTGTTAAATTCATTAGAAACAACTGACACGTTGAATTTGCAGAGTCTTGAGAAACATTCCGACACTCTTTAAAATGAAAACGCTGTAAATTATTATTCGTAAAAGTTTTCCTAGGTCTAATGATGACCGTGGCCCAGTCCTCCCATTGTCTGATGTGGTCTAACCCATGTGAAACTCTCTTCGAAACACAATGTATATGCATATCAGTCAATCTAAGCAATGCATTCAAGTCTGTTTTTTTTTCTTGTTCTTCCTTAAAAGAAAAATGCATAAACTGAAGTTCGTATGAATTCAATTAAGACCCTTAATAGATTTGCAAACTTGTTGAACCTGTTCATACAATTGTTTCTCACTGTCCAGGATTAGTTTAAGCAATAGTTGAGGATAAACTTGGGAGCCACACAACTAGGAAATGGAACTTTTGAGATCTAAATAACAATTTGAGATCTAAATGGAACTTTTGAGATCTAAATAACAATTACGGAAAATCTTTTTAACAAGAAATAGTAATTAGTTAATTAGTAACTAATCATTTTTTTTTCTTTTGAGATTCATTGTTGTTCGCAAAGAATTTTCAGTGTTAGACAATTTTGTAAACTTTTCACATAGCTTTGTGTGTGTGGGTGTTTTTTTTTTTTTTTTTTTTAATATATATATATAAATTATCATAAATGGTCTTAGATGTTTTTATGTAATATTTAAAAAATATTCATATAAAATCATAAAATTGTCGGTAATTAAAATTTTTATATATAAATTATCATAAATTGTCTTAGATGATTTTATGTAATATTTAAAAAATATTCATATAAAATCATAAAATTGTCAGTAATTAAAATTTTTATATATAAATTACCATAAATTGTCTTAGATGTTTTTATGCAATATTTAAAAAATATTCATATAAAATCATAAAATTGTCAGCAATTAAAATTTTGATATATAAATTATCATAAATTGTCTTAGATGTTTTTATGTAATATTTAAAAAATATTCATATAAAATCATAAAACTGTCAGTAATTAAAAATTTTATATATAAATTATCATAAATTGTCTTAGATGTTTTTATGTAATATTTAAAAAATATTCATATAAAATCATAAAATTGTCAGTAATTAAAATTTTTATATATAAATTGTCTTAGATGTTTTTATGTAATATTTAAAAAATATTCATATAAAATCATAAAATTGTCAGTAATTAAAATTTTTATATATAAATTATCACTTCGGATCTAAATAAATTAACAAAAAACAAAAACAACCACCGTTCTTTTTTTAGAGTGGGGGATTTCTTTTCGGGTGTCGAGGGTTGTCTTATTTGCTTTCTTGCTTCCCCTCACATTTTAAATGGTTTTATTTGGAGACTTGCGTTTTACTTGCTAACTTTTGTGACTGGACGGATTTATATTTATTTATATGTAAATAAACATTGATCTTTATTAGAGTTGAGGATGTTTCCGATTTGTGGTATCGTGATTTTTACGTGTTTCATCATTTTATTTTTGTTATTCTTTATAGATTTTCGGTTAGTGTTAAATTAATAATTGTTATACTTGTAAGGTGCTTTCTAATAATACATAGAGCTGCTAATTAATTACTGGATATTAAAACTTGCTAAAAATGTTTCAGTAATTATTTTGTAGTAATATAGATTACCACATGCCTGCTGCCAGGCCTGTTATAGGCATCACCTTAAAAACGTCATATACAGACATGACAAGTAAATAAACACCCACAAGAATTAATGTTTAAACACTGAATGCCTCTATCTACCATACATGGTCAAAGGCTTGCTCAGGATAAAGTCCATCAGCCTTCAGATCTTGTAGGGTATCCAACCATCTTTGTTGCGACCTTTTCTCAGGGGGTTCCATTCTGAATCTCATTTGCATGATGGTGACATCAATTGTGTTCATTACATGTCCAAACCAGCGTAGATGATTCCCTCTCATTGTCTGAAATCATTACTTTGGACATGATTGCGTCTGGTCATACTGGAAGTCCAATAGAACATCTTTGTTTCCATGATCGAGTCTTTCTGCTTCGTTCATTGACGGCCAGAACCGAGAGCTGTACAAAGTAGGAATAATTTTTTACATTGGGACCCGCGCTAACTTTAACTCTAAACCCAAACCTTAACTTTGACCCTAACTCTAACGGCAGGGTCAAAGTTAGCGTGGGTCCCAATGTAAAAAAAGTACCACAATCTAAAAAAGCACCACAATCTTGATATTTTATACCAATCGACTATTTTTTAAATTTTTTTTTTTTATCTATCATATAAATATGACATGGACCAAAGAAGCATTAAAATTGTCAGTTTCAGAAGAGCCATGTTATATGTTAATCTGCAGGTGGACTTAATGAGTGTCTGCAAATCTCGGGATTCCACTTTCCACTGAGTGATAGTCCAATTTATCAGAGGAAAATTATCAATAATATCCGGCCTAGGTTGATCAGGACCGTCCGACAAGTCTTCGTTAGGAATAAGGGCATTTATTTACTTCTCTCATGTCTGTCTATTGTCTTGACCCTCCTTTTTAGTGTCTCAGTTTTGAACTATAAAAACTAAAATATAGTGTAGACGTCCATTCCAGTCTTCACATTCATCAATACTTGCTTATTTATTACGTGTGCAGATGATCTTCGTTCAACGTGTCATTTCCGCATCAGATGTGGGTGGGACAGTGATTTTCTCCATGGAATTCTATCATATTTGACAGTCACCCAGTCTTCCTCAGCCTGCTCTGGTAGCACCAGGCAGGCTGTCTGAAGATATCGGCTTCCTGACCAAAAATGCACAAAACATTAAGCTAAAAACAAAAACATTTTTCCTCTACAAAAAAAGCAAAACGTGAATAAATATTTAAAGATATGAAGAACTTGAAGTATAAAAACTTTTACTAAAATGACCAGATTTGGCATTAAATAACCCGAAGTGGATTGATATGCGGTAAAACAAAACGATTAAACCTTCCTCGGCCTGCTTTTTCCTCGATTACCCTCAATTGAGATTAGTGTACATCTGGTTATTTAACCAGAGCTTTGTTCAACACGTACATATCACCATAGGTGGTTGCAAATAGAGCTGACCCCAGTCTGGACACCTTCAGCCTCAATCGCAGGGAATCAGAACTAACTGTGTCATGAAGATGCACATCACAAATCCACTGAACAGCATCCCTGTCATTTCTGCATCCTCAGAAAGACTGAGTCAGTGGGAGCTGAGCATTCACTCACATGTAACATTACAATATTGTAAATTCTACCTTGCGTAACAAGTGAAAGACGGGTTAAGATGGGAAGAAGCTCACGAGACTTGCTCCATGCAATCTGGTTGCTCTCTTGAAACTAAAGCCGATGTCATTGTAAAGTCTTTCTCCTTGCCACTGGACTGGAGCAATACTCTGCTCGGAAACTTGTCGTTGGATTTGCGCGACACTTCGTACATTATAACCTCATTGTATAGAGACCCTTTCAGTTTGTGAACGTTGTTTCTCAAGACCGAAGATCAGTCATGCCTTGTATTTAGCGTTTTTATTTTTCAATGTTCCTATTTGTCTCCTCATGAGGGCAATTAGACGCAAGGTCACGTTTCAATGTGGGGAGAGTCCAGCTCTCCAAAAAGGGACACGCTGGATTGGGATAAAAATTGCCTCCGTCTAGAACGATCCTTTCAACAACCGAGGACAGAAAAGATGAAGTGCATTTTCAATGTTAATAAAGTCCCTTTTTTTTTTTTTTTTCACTTTTCACAAGTTATGACATCATTCTAACTAGTTATACCCCCCCCCCCCCCCAGATTGCGGATTGCCATCTTGTCGACAGTTGTGTTGCTAGTTGACAAGTTTGTCATCGTAGTCGTCACAATAATGTTCTTTTTGTTGCCGCCATCTGTACGTCTGCAGTTTTCATTTTTAACAGTCGTTTTTTTAATAGAAGCAGTTGTAAACGTTCTTACTAATGACGGCGCACAATCCTTTCAGGTTTAATTATTCTTTTGGGTTTCTTCATTATTTTTCTTTACTGCATATATTCATGTTATATAATACCCCTATGGGTCTCCCCAGCATACCCCCCTCCAGCCATTTACGACGGGTGTGTTGAACCCGTTCCAGATACGCCGGCTTGAGATAAGTCTGATCTTTTAATGGAAACTTCCTCTCTACTCCATCTCGTTAAACAATGGAATTTTCCTTCCTTGCATCATTCTAACTAGGGATGCGAGTTCTGTTTTTTTTTAAATCCAGAAACGGCAGATTTCTGCTTAAATTGCTAAAGCCTCCAATGGATGTGAGTTCTCTACTTTTTTGTGTCCCTCCCCCCCCCCCCCCCCGTTTTTAAAATTTAAGTAATAGCTGATTTCTATCAAATCGCTAGAGCCTTACCTCCTTATTTTTTCATCGTTATTTGGTTTGATTTTCTTTCTTCCTCTCTCTGCCTTGTCTTTTGTCATCTTATGACAGTTCTCTTTGAAAACTGTCAATTTGCTGTGACTTCAAACAATTCGTGAATTTAAAAAATTTTATCTTTGTTTTATGAAACGAAGAAAATCCTATTTTTAAAAACGAATTTCGTTTCTTTATGATCTAATATATTTCAGTTATTTTATGAACCTGACCAATAATTGCCCCTACTGACTGACTGAATCAAAAGAGCATTTCACTGGTGTCTTTTTAGATCCTATGAAAATTAAATTGAAACTTTATTTGAATGTTTCGTTAACAACATTGATTTCTATAACATGCAAACATTGGCATATATATATATATATATATATATATGTGTGTGTATTTCGGCAGCATGTTTTCATTTTGACATACGTTATTGTATATCACGGAATATTTTGTTTAATTAATGTTTTTTTTTTATCTATTCGATCTTTCGGATAATCCTTTTTGTATTCTTGTCTCCGGTGTTGGCTCCATAGGGGTTAGGGTTTTTGTTTGCGATTACTTTCGACTGATTCTTTCAATCGTCTTCAGGTGGAGGGTTCAACTTGCATATTCATGACTGCTGAGTTCGAGCTGTACGGTAAATTTATAACGTTTTAAAAGTTTGTATGTGTGATGAGATTCCGTATTTTGAACATGATCACGTGTTAGGCGTGTGGATAATGAAAATTTACAGTATTTAAAAAGGTTAAACATAGATTTCAAAAAAAAATTTTAATAATGAATTTTTAACTTGGACACTTTAAAAAAAAAAAAAAAAAAAGATTGAAATTAAAAATTAGTCTCTTTCTGCTCTCTATCTATTGGAGTTAAATAGTATTACTATTTGTGGTCATATTTCCCTTTGTTTATAATGGACTCTTCCAATCTTTAGTTTTATCATTACTTTCGTTCCCCCTTGACTGCTAATAAACAGGAGGACGGAAGCGAGAACGATAGAGGCTGTATAAAATAAGACAAGGCGATCCAACATACAGTGAGACTGATTGAAACTTAAGAGATGATTCACTTATTGAGTTAATTGCAAATTATGGCTTATTAGAACAATTAAAATGGAACTTTTTTTTTTTATAAACTCCATCTAAAACTGAAGGAATATGTTAACATGTATTTTGTGATAAAAGAAAAAATAAATATATATATATATATATATGTGTGTGTGTGTGTGTGTTTGAAAAGACAAAGGTGATGGTTAGTGGCCCAGAACTCCAATCATGAAGGACTCTGGTCAATACCCATATGCGGTATGTAGAAGGGGGGGGGGAGCGATTAGTAGCAATGCGATACAGTGCAACCACTGCACTCTATGGGTGCACAAAAGTGCAGCGGAGTGCATGGTAGGCTCACTCCAGATTTCAGATGTAAGAGATGTCTAGGACTTGCACGCCCAATTGAGGACTGTCCTTACACAGAAATTGAAATAGGCGAGGACAGCCTTGAAGGTGCTAGACTCCTTTTGCTACCTAACAGATGTGCTGGAGGTGGCTGCGAACCAAGTTAAGACAGCTCTGGGAAAGTTCAGAGAACTCCTAATGCTAACATTCTGAACCATTACAATAGCTGTGTAAGAAGTCTGATGTTGTATGACAGTGAGTGTTGAGTCCTCACCCTTGCTCGACTCGAGAGAAATGACAGGGCAATGATTAGGCGGATATGAAATGTAAAGCCGGACCATATCCAGAACATTCGGTCAGACACTCTAATTGAGAAATTGGGCATTCCAAAACTTAATGTCCTAATAAGAGCAAACCGTTTTCGCTGGTTCGGACATGTTGAAAGAAGCGAGGGCTATATCGGTACATGCAGAAATCTAAGACTGGACAGCAAAAAGAAACCTGGATGCCTTAGGAAGACTTGGAAAGAAACCATCAGCAAGACCGTAAACAGTGGCAAATGGGGAGTCAATCCCCGCAATTATGATCACGGGAGACTTAGCATATGGACAGCCAGACAACGTTGAACTTCTTGTCAAAGGGAACATAGACGATAAACCTGGACAGTGAGTGAGTGAGAGATATATATATATATATATAAGTCTTAAGGAAACAAACGTTTATTAACTCTGCTTTAGTAAAATAGATTACTTTTTTTTTATTCAAACTTTTGTTTTGGGCGTTGCAGTTGGCCAATATTAAGATTTCAATTCTTGAAATTTTAAGTTCTGATTCTTACTTCGACTTCTAAAGCAAACCATTTTCTTATACTCTCCAGTTTTTTTACTCTCAGATTTGAAATCGATGTTTTGTTGAGAAAAAAATTCCATTAATTTTTCTTTTCCTTTCAGATTCCTCTTTTCGGAATCATGTCTTCAGACTCTGCGGATCCCTTCTACTGGATCCGTGTCATCCTTGCTTCCAACCGAGGAACTCTGATGGAGTTGGGTATCTCTCCCATTGTCACTTCTGGTCTCATTATGCAGTTGTTGGCTGGTGCTAAAATTATTGAAGTAGGTGACACTCCCAAGGACAGAGCACTCTTCAACGGCGCCCAAAAACGTGAGTATTTACGCGTTACGTTCTCTCTTGCTTTCTTCGGCTGACTTTTCCAGTCGTCTCGAATCTTTCGTGTATTCTTTAAATGAACTTATTTATTTATTGGTTCGAGTTAGCATTTTTATATCTGCCGAGGATCTGTCCTTGGCGATAATTGACGACCTAGGGACTGACCTGAACCACCAGATTTTTTTTTTTTTTTTTTCAGAGAGGTATGGTCTGGCTCTGTCCTAGGAAGTACTTTCCCAGGAATTGCCTCTTTTTAAGGGGGTGGGTTATTGCCAATTGCCTGGGAATGCTAACGACTTAATTCTCAGCTATTTTTGTACCAGCCAGAGTACCCCCTCTGGGGGAGCTGGCCTTGCTGCAGCGGGAAGCAAGTAAATAATCAATTATTTTTTATTTAATAAAGATGTGTACACTTAGAAAGTTAAATGAAAAATTTGATTTAAATATATATATATATATATATCTATTAATAATGGAGTTTATGTATATCTGTCTGTCGCCGAAACTCCAGTATGACTATTTTACTGAAACTAATCTTTTTGAAATTCTTTATATACTGTCATCAAAAGTCGTTCAGACACCAGATGAGTTTGGCCATTAACATAAGTCATTCCTTTAAACCTTCAATTAAATTCATATTTACAAATATACACTTATAACTGCTATTATCAAATTTACATATGTATTTACAATATTTTCCGATAAGGTTATATTAATAAACATTATTCATAAAATTAATTAAAGCCATTTTCATCATAACCGGCGTGTTTTCTAAACCATTTCTCAACGGCGAGTACTGTTAAAATTGCAAAGTCATTGGCTGTTTAATCAGTGGTGTCCTTCCTCCCTCCCTCCGGTAATTAAATATGGCGCAACTGAATAAACAGCCATCGTTAACGCTAGCATTCATCGTGCTTTTTTTAAAAAAACGTTCTAAGTTAGTTTATTTTCTTAATGTTATAAACCATTGTTTTAAAACACAAATTCACTGAATCAAATTGTTTAATTAAAATAATAATTGATTAAAGAATTACTATTAAAACACACACATTACACACATTAAGCGCGTAATTTGTAAACAAACGCTGGTATTACCGTGTTACTTTAACTAACGCTGTTAAGCTTTAATTCACAATTATTCCATGTTTTATTTATTAAAATAAAAGATGTGATTTTTTTTCTTTTCTGTCAACAACAAAAATAATATAACTGATTTTAGAATTGTTTAATTAAAAAAAGGTCATTAAAAACACACGCGCACACACACATAAAAAAGTACGGATTTTTACATTGTTTCATTTTATAAACACTTTTCTTCCGATTCGAAAAATACTGTTTGCTGTATTTAGTTATTTTTTTAATTGTTGATTTTAACAATTTTATTGAATCAAATTGTTTAATTTAAATAAAAATCGATTTAAAAATTACTAAAAAAAACCACACACAAACACACACATTCTAACAAATTTAATTAGATAAACTTTCTTTCCGAGACCATTTACATAAGTAACCATGTTCACTATATTTGATTTTTTGGTGTTTTTACACTTTAGGACCCGCGCTAACTTTGACTCCATCGTTAGGGTCAGAGTCAAAGTGGGTGTTAGGTTAGGGTTAGTGTTTGGGTCATCGTCAAATTCAGCACAGATCCTACAGTAAAAAAATAGTTTTTTTTTTTATGTAAACCTTTCTTCCAATTCAAAAAATACTGTTTGCTGTATTCAGTTTTTTTAAATTGTTGATTTTAACAATTTTACTGAATCAAATTCTTTAATTAAAATAAATATTTATTTAAAAATTATTAAAAATATTTCTACTTATGGAGAAGGGTAACACAAAAATCGGTGTGTGGTCGAAATTTCTTTTTTCTTTACTTACATCTACAAATATACTTGATCATAAGTAAAGAATATCAACATCTAACCACCCAAGAAATATGACTGAGGCTACATCGGTTTACACGTCAGCGTTAATCTCTGACGCGGCAGCTTAGCAAAAATATGCGACCGGAGGGAGCATATTTTTGTTAGTATATATAATGAAAATATTAAATTAAACCTTGGCCTTGGTCTTTTAAAGTCTAAGGTCAACAGGCATCTCCTGTCTTGGCGTTCATAATCTTTTGTTCTTTTTAACTTTTTACATCAAGTGGCCTCATGCCTTGTCTGGAGCGATTTCCATTAAAGAAGAAAAAAAAATTCAAAGTAATAGTATTTATTTTCATTAGAAAATTAATTTAATTCAGTAAGCGATGAAATGGATAGTTAATCCCCCCCCGCCTTTAAATTTATTTTAAAAGAAACTAAATAAGTTTTAATTTTCATTTTAAGTCTTCAGGATTAATAAAATAATCAATTGTTTATATTTGCTATTTAAAAAAAAAAAAATCTAACTGTACCTACCCAGCGTTTGCAGTAAATTCATTTCAGTTTTTATTTGTTTGAACATTTTTTTTAACCTTATACAGAAAAAGAAATAGAAATTTTTGTTGTAAGGGAGACAACTTTTTGGCCCTTCAAATAAAAATGAATTATTCCCTTTGTTGATCTTGATTTTTTTTTTTTTTCGGTTATAATTGAAAAATGTTTCCATATTACCAGTTGTCCAGGCGGGACTACCTAATTTAAAAAACAAACAAACTAGTGAAGTATGTTAATATAGTGCCAATAACCTTAGCCTGGAGATTCGCTAGTCAGATTCAAAGTTTGATGTGTCCGCTTAAATACTATTCACGTTCAACTTAAAAGATCTCAAGATATTAGATAAGATCGCTGGAAACAAATATAAAAGCAAAAACCAAATAACTCTTTGCTAAATGCAGTTGTATTCGTACGCAACTTAAAACGAGCGGCAGTTTAACCCATAGACTTGAAAGGTTAAAGGCAAAGTTAAGGACGCTGTCAGATGGGATCGGTTGATAGACATGGCCATTTTATAGAGATGCAATGGCAACATCTCAAAACTGAAAATCACTTTGGCTACGATTTTTATAGAACAAATTATTTGTTTATTTTTTTCCTTCCTTGTAAAACGAAAGGAATGTCTTTCCCTATCGGTATTTCCACGGCAGGTGCTTGACCAGAGCTTCAAACTCTGGTACCCGCAACCTTCCTCCGTAAAACCTTCTCTGCAAGAACGCGTCTTGCTACCAACACTCGAAGAACTCGTTTCTTCTATGTACCTAAAATAAAACAAAACTTCCATGAACAGTTTTCAAGAACTTTCCACCTGTGGAACACATTACCACAGGAATGTTTCCCTACAGACTACAACAGGGTCGTTTTCAAATCCAATGTCAACTCTCATTTGTCCTGTGCATTAAACAGTTTTCCATCACCCAACTGAAAATCTCACTGACCCTAACCCTTGAGTGGCTTTTGGTCTTCCTAAATGGTGAACCATTAATTAAAAAAAAAAAAAGAAAAAAAAAAGAAAGTTTTCTTTGGTTTTACACATCAATATTAAAAAGCATTCTCATTTGTTCATTGCATTCATCGTTTCCAATCCTCTCGTAATATTCATCATCAGTCAACTGACAATCCATCTCATTAACCCATAGTGGTTTTGGCCTCGATAAGTGGTAACTCATTGAAAAAAATTTAAAACAAAAGAAGGAGGGGGGAGGCTCTTCTTGTGAACTTGTGGTTGATCATAGCTGTGGTGTTCGTCTGAATTTGATGCTGCTCAATTTCAACACTGGCCAAATTGTCAATCATGTCATCTCGGTCGGTGCTGCAACAAAGTTTTCTTTCACAAATAAAATCGTAATGTTTTATTTTGGTACTCTATTTATCGACCGACAGGTTTGTCACGAGACCAACCGAATCTGACTAATCCCAAAACAACTGTCCACTTGCCAGGTCAATCTCGGATCCCAACTCCTTAATTCTCTCTTTCGTCTTGCTTTATATAGACAGCATTTGTCAGTTGGAGTTGACCACTTAATGAGTTCCACTCGAACCTCATCATCTGTCAATCTCGGGATATTAAAAACTGTCTGGGAGATCCCTAAAGTTAAGTGGACATATATTCCGCAGAATCTCAAGTGGATCGTTTTCTCAGCATGCAGCCTTCTTTTTGAAAGGCAATTATTTTCTTTAATTAAAAACTCCATTTCTCGGCCGTCAAACTATATTTTTCAACTCAGGCCAGCTGTTGATCACATTCACGCATGCACTTCGCATGTTTTTAATATTACAAATAAATTTTTTTAGTGAAATAAAAATTTATTTGCAATATTAAAAACATGCACTTCGCAGTGCATGTTTTTAATATTACAAATAAATTTTTTTAGTGAAATAAAAATTTGAGTGCGTCTAAAATGGAGGTTGCTTTTAGCATTCCTGAGTTGAATAAAATTTTTATTCAGCCTTTTATTTTAGCTAATGTAAGAAAGAAAAAAAAAATACTGCACGAAACCATTTCAAGTGTTTAGGGGAAGGGAGCCATGAAATAGCAAGATCATCTAAAATTACTTTGGAATAAAATCCTTCACTCTATTTCTATAATGAGACATTTTTTATTATAACTTTCCAGCTTGAGACGTTTTCCTATTTCTTAACTTCACCGACTGAGACGTTATTTTATATGAATATTAGTGCGAACACTAGCAAAGCAATCCCCCTGCCATGTCTGTCTCTAAGTGTCTATGCCTGCTGTATACAAATATTTTGTAATGTCAGCTGTCTTTAATGGGTTTTTTTTTTCATCAAAATTGAAATTTTCTTTTCCTTTAGTTTTTGGTATGATTATAACAATTGGTCAAGCTATTGTCTACGTCATGACTGGAATGTATGGTGACCCTGCAGAAATTGGGCCTGGAGTCTGCCTGCTTATCATCATCCAGGTACGTCATTTTTTTGTTAACCCTAATCATTACTTGTACTCACGAGTGTTGGTTACATCTGCAATTATTTATTAAAATAATTCGTGCTTAAACAACTTTAAATTTTCAATTGATCTGTCATCAAGCAGAAAACATTTTAAGAATTATGTTCATAGCACTTTTGGTCTTCCATGCAAACAAGAACTTACAGTACTAATTTTTTTTTAGTTCCTATTTAAAAAATTGCGGAATAGTTTAGCTGACACTATTTGATATATCAATACGTTACGTATAGTCGATAATAATATAGACTGATTTTTGATTAAACAACTTCATATTAAATATATCATTTTACTTTGTGCAAAGAAGAAAAAATCAGCATGTGAGTTACAAATGCATATTTTGGGCAAAGAAAAAAATGAAGCAGATTCGTATGTCAACTTTATATATTACACTATTTTCACAGAATATTTTTCTTCAACTACATAGCTCAGTGGTTAGACTACTGTTAAACAAGCGATCAGGATTTCAATCCTAGATTTTGACTATGTTGTAAACAAATTTCTTTTTTTTTTATATATATATATATATATACTTCAGACATATTATTTATGGATTGTTTTGATTTTAATATAACACTTTTATTATTTATAGAAAAAAAAGTAATATGGAGTTCAGGTGTGGGAGCAGGAGTTTATTGGCTTCCTCAATTTTTCTGACTAATGCAGGGACACTGGTCCTGCTAGTTAATTATGAGCCTTTCTAAGCTCCAAGGCCGTTGAATATAAATGCACCAAATTTATCATTTAATGTTTCAATTTGTTATTCTTTGAACTCAAAATAAAACTATTTTAGAAACCTGCCCACTGTTTTTTAAATTTTGAAGTAAAGAATTTTTTAATTTTCAGTTATTTGTGGCCGGCTTGATTGTCCTCCTCCTTGATGAGTTGCTGCAAAAAGGTTACGGACTTGGTTCTGGTATTTCTCTTTTCATTGCCACAAATATTTGTGAAACAATTGTTTGGAAAGCATTTAGTCCTGCGACTGTCAACACTGGCAGAGGTAAGTACATCGGGCAGATGCTACGTTTTCTTTTTGTTCCATATTCACTTTATCAGCATGATGAGACTATCAACAACTTGCATTTGGTCGTATGCTGCAATGACTGCATGCATTTTTGCTAGTTGATCTTTTCTGTCAGTCATTCTTCACCCACTGTGTTGAGGATTCATGGAACTTAGTCAGAGACTTCGGTGATCTGGTTGGCGATCCAAAAACGAAAAATTTTGTGAACAATATTTATTAGAACACAATTGTGTAACAATAATATACACACAGTGATGAAAGTGTTCCGAAATTTCCGATTGGGAGATATGATTGAAAGAGAAAAGAAACTGAGGCAGAAGACTTGAAGATCAAAGAGACCGCCAGAAAGTCAACTAAAATACAATTCAACAACAAAAGATGAAAAATAAAAATGACGAAGCAGCAAAAATGAAAACTGTCAAAAGTTTATTCGCTGAAGTTTTTTTTAAAAAGTCTGTATTAAAGTTTCGTCTTTGCAAAAATGTAATTTAATAGTTTTTAAATATTTTATTTTGAATCTTTTTTGAAGTTATTTTATTGCTTCAACATAAACATCAAAATACAAATGATCTTCATTTTTAGTTGTATATATGTGTTGCAATACCCGTTCCTTCGGTGAACCCGGTAGCATTAAACAAAACACGATAGACAAGGACGTGCTCGAGAAACTGTTTCTTTATTCTTCACCACCGGCTGGTTTAAGTTGGGTATACACATATATATAATTAAATATTTCTTTAATTCCAAAGGACTTTTACTAACATTGTTCTTTCCCTTGTCTTACGAAGAAACCTCTTTCTTTACCTTGACGGCGGTTGATTATCGACTCTACCTAACGTAGGTTATTTTCACGAAAACCAGGCAGTGATTTACCTTGCAACCTAGAGGGAAACACGACAATACGTTTTGTAGCAGTCTGTACCCGGAATCTAAGGAAGGCTTGTGATCCTCACACCAGTTGTTTACAGCAGTTCGGCCATGGTGAGGGTACCTCTCTTCGGGGCTGACCTACGACAAGTTTTTCTCTATATCCTTCCAACTTGATCTCTACTACGTAAGCGCTCCTTCTTCCTTCGTTTAAAACCACCGTTTTAATTTCTGAATTTGTACTCGGTGTGCCTTCTTCTGGCCTTGTGCACCTGACTCTTTTAAAGGTTACCGAGTCGCTTTTTTAAAAAAAATTTTTACGTCATACTCTGAAATGAACTCGTCGACCTCACACACCTGGGCTCGTTCAAAGGTCATGGATTCATTTCCATTGTTGTTTTAGCCTAATTGATAATCTATCTAGTCTTCGGCTTTTCTTCATTATTGCGGGGTCATGTCCTTAGCCTCCCCGTGACGTCTTATGCGTTATTACTCAACATGTCTGCATCATTATTTTACAGATGTACTGATTAAAAAAGAAGTTTTATTTTTATTACTACAATAAAACTCTTACGTTATGAACTTTTGATCTGTCCATAGCGTAGGATCAATTAGATGACCATTAAAAAATTTTTCATCATTAAAAGATATAGAAAACGAATATAGGTTTGACCAACTATAATATTTTATGAGGATAATTAAAGAAACTATATGTAAAGAAACTATATGTAAAGAAACTATATGTAAAGAAACTATATGGAACCAAAATGGATTGATTAGAAAAATGACTATTGATCAACGCAAATAGACATTAAATGCCTGAACATTTAATAAAAAAAAAAAAAAAATAAATAAAAAATTAATAGATTCTGCATGTATATCACTGCACTAAAATGATTGAATGTCCTCATTATTTTCAAAATAAACAACTCAATGAAATTATTGAACGAAAATATCATTCAATAGTTTCATTGAGTTGTTTATTTTTTGTCGAAATTTGGATGCTTTGTTCAGTTCCATTTTCTTAATGAACATTTTTCTTTGTAGAGCACGAACCATCTCTATATTGTAGTTATTAAAGCAACTCTTATCTTCCAAGAATGTTAGAAGTGATTCTGTATTTTTTTTTGCAGTTTCCCCATGATATTTTCTCGATATTCTCGTTCGTTCGTTCATCGACAATATTTTAAAATATATTAATTTATAGAAATATATCAATTAACTTCATAATTAGCTTTTTTTTAATTGCTAAGCTTAGTTCATAGTGTAGGAGTTTTACTATAAAAATAAATTGTTTTCAATTGGAATTTATGTAAGATTTTATGCTTCGATACTCACCAGAACTCACCAGCCTTCTGCTTTATGTAAAGTTTCACATAATCACCACTTTAATATCAATACAAAATATTTTGATGGTTTTATGAAAATTGTCACTTTCATCTATGTACACAAAACCAAATTATGTTGCACTTGTGGAAGAAAATCGGATGTGGCCAGAAATTTATTGAGTTTTAGACATCTTCATAACATGAAATGTTTTGATATATCTAAAAACTGGGAAAACAAAACGAAAAACCAGAAGTAAAAGTATTGAATGGTTCAATTTTTATGAACGATTTAATCTGCACAAATTTTGCAGATATCGGGGGGAAAATTGATCAAATTTGGGCTTGAAATGCTAAAAAGTTGTATCAATTGAATATCTTTTTCTCTCTACTTTTATATATATATACAAGCAAAAACTCCAACTTTAACGCAGATAGTAGAAAGTTTGTATATCAGGTATCATTTTAAGCTTGAAAATCTATAATTAATAAATTCCAGATATTCGGGCTCAAAAAAGACAATAGATTTTGCAGTATGGTCAGCATGTTTTTTGAAAATTATACATAAAAAGCAGTTAATATTGAAAAAATTTCTAAAACTGATTAGAGACTCACCTTTTCTGCTTAGTTGGTATATCATAACCCAGAAACGTGGGGAAAATCCGCAAATCCTTATATTACCTAACTTTACCTACTTATGACGTTGGAACAAAATAAGCTTTCGAGATACTTTTTTTTATTTCTTAATATAGGACCTTTTTTTTCTGTTTCCCAATATTCTAGACTTATGACTTGGACTATCCTAATTAAAAAAGAATTAAATTATGAGTAACGGGACATTTTTTAAAATCTTATCAATAAACAACATAAAATGAAATTGGTAAAATACTATCACAATAAACTAAAAAACCAAACACAATAAAAATCTGTAAGATTTTTCTAAAATAAAACGTTTTTTCAATATGTAAAGAGAAAAAAAAATGTGTTTCCAATGAGTACTCAACCAGCCTCAGGCGATCATTTTGAGCTAAGTTATTGAATTTTTTCTCATATTTCAACTTCTGGGCAAAATGAAAAGATAAGGAAATCTTGGTTGAGGAACTTTGAAGTTTTTGTGTTTTTGTTTCAAAAGGGACGTTATTGTAACATTTGATTAAATTGATTCATTTATATCTTGTAGATTGTTCGATATTTACATTCAAATTTTTTTAGGGAGAAATGTTTTTGATATATATATATATAGTGCTAAAGAAATGGCCGAATTACGAATAATCGGCGAAATATTATATGGACTGCCGTCTGAAACCCGAAAGATTGCTCGACGCCTCGAAAACCTTAAAAAGAAGTTATGCAAACGCGAAAATTCCGTGTTGTTCAACAAAGCCTGTTTGAGTAATAACTTGCTGCCTAAATATACATATATATATATATATAAAATCCACTAAGTTATCATGTGTACAAGAAGAGTAGGAAAGAGTGCAGTAGGAGCTAGACTGTCAAGAGGAAGAAAGTGTACCCTCTGATAAAACCTTTCTAAAAAAAATTTTTTTTTTTTTAGACTAGTCTCCATTAAAGCACCAATGGCGGACTTCCCTTCCCCGTCTGAAATATATGAAAAGGCATTTGTAAAATGAGTTGAAAACTTTGCTTCATTATTTTACTTTCTTAATTCACATGAAATAGGCAGACATTTACGATGCATACTGCTCTCCTTTCTCTAGAAATGTTAAATAAAACATTTAGTGAAGAAATTCTCAAGTCCTCAAATGACATTAAACTTGCATTACATAGCAAACTGTGTTATCTGAAAATGTGGTGCTTAATCAGTAATATTCGCAAGAATTTCTAGTAAATATTCAGTGACCTGAATATTCTATCCATGGGAATTCTTTTTTTTTTTTTTTTTTTTTTATATTTAAAAAAATTAATTTCACAAATTTAAATCTATTTTCATTCAATGCATATATTACTAAATTTAAAGCAATCATAATATTTATTAGCAAAAAAACATGACTGAAGAGAAATATAAATTAAAAAAAAACAGTTTCGATGAAATCCGCAGTGTAAAAGATAAAATGTAAAAAAAAAAAAATCCGATATTCCAACAATACTTGAATTGTGTAGGTATGTCTACTTTTGTTTTGTTTTTTAAAATTTATCATCTATATCTAAGGACGAATAATGTGGATGATAAAACTGGTGAGAGGAATGGAATTATGTAAATAATTAAGACTGAAGAGAAAGAAAGGGTTTATTATGACATCACAATGTATTCTGACTTTGTGAAATTCTTTGACTTTGTAAAACATGACTATCACCCAATATAAAAGTTAAGAAATATTTAATTATATAACAACTACTGACCCAACGGGTCATGAGTGGTCTAGTAATCTATATTTTTCTACAGCGTTTGAATTGTTTACAGATCCATTAAAATAGGCCAATAAATTCAATTATGTCTCTCACGCTAATCCTAAAATTTTCAACTTAATGCCGTGTTCACACCCTACAATCTACATAATAAACAGATTTAAAGGAGATAATTATTAAAGGATTATCTTATAGCCTAAATCCATCCGCTAAAGAATGATCAGGGATCCAGCCTCCCACCCCACCCACCCCACCCACCCCTGCCAATTTTTTTCTTCTTTTTTACTCTTAGTGAGTGAGCCTATTTGGTGGGGCTCTTCCAGAAATAATGTTAAAGACCCTGGAAAATATTAAGAAATTAAGGGTCTCTTCCTGGATCGGATTTAAATAGACTGCCGACTGTTCTGGAATATTTTTCTGTTCCTTACACTCTTCATTTTAAAAATTCTTATTGATTATTTCTCTTTTTTTTTTCTCCAGTAAATACTAGTTAACAAAACAAAAAAACACTTAAAGAAAACAGTACATGATTGTTTGACTTGAGCAATCGATTTTAGGATATTTAATTTTTGTGGTAAAAGGGAGGTTACTCCAAAGTGCATGTAAAAAAAAAAATGCTAAATAAGCAAACTGAATGCTAAGAAAACAAATGTCTTTTTGTCTTTTATTTTCTAACAGAATGTGTTATTTCTTTGTTTTGTAGGTACTGAATTTGAAGGTGCCATTATTGCCCTTTTCCATCTGTTGGCAACACGTAATGACAAAGTAAGGGCTCTACGTGAAGCCTTCTACCGACAGAACTTACCTAATCTAACCAACTTGATGGCCACTGTCTTTGTATTTGCTATTGTCATCTACTTTCAGGTAAATTTACTTTCATCTTATTTTTAATTAAAAAAAAAAATATTTAAAATTTTAATTCTATTACCATATATGAATTTGTATTATGTGGTTTACGTACAGGATCCACTCTCCAATAGTCATGATTGTATAGATATTTGGTATTTGGTCCCCTAACCTCGCTTCACCTGGATGATGCGATGTGTATAGTTACAACAAAAGGGATAAACAGTGAAAACAATGGCATAATTTTCTGTGAGATCTGGGTCAGTGTGACACTTGCTGGTCTATTCCTACCGTGGTTCGTGACTAGACAGAATGGGAAGGCTGGCAACCCCTCAATAGTCATATCGGCTTGCTATTGCCTTCTGTCCGATGGACTGTCTAAAAATCTCTTATATTTAGCTTTTTACAGAAATCAAATATCTTGAATCATTTAAAGAGAAAATATAGTTTAAAAAAACTAAAAAAAACAAACTTTTTAGTGTGTATATATATATATATATATATATATATATATATTATATAATGCCACCGCTACTCCTGCGCCGATGAGGGTAGAAAACCCGAAACGATATCGTCTGTATGTATAAAAACACTTAATATTGTGAGAATAAAGAGAAACACTCACCATCAGGAAAAAGAATGAGGTGCTTCGCATGTTGTCTGCAGATTAAAAAAAGGCTTCTCTTCATAGGTACTGGTTTTTATGGTGGTCTCTGATTTTCATAGTGGTCTCTGATTTTCATATGTGGATATCAACTGATATAAATGAAGAGGACAGCTGGGAAGGGGGAGAAGCGATTTGGATCGGAGAGAGAGAAAGTGGGTTGCACGAAATGCGGTTGGAAATTGAATTACAGTCAAAACATTATTTTTTTTTTTTTTTAATTCTTTTATTTTTGTGGCACAGTTAAAAATATTTATAGTTAATGTCCCTTTAAGATTTAATAGTAGATCCCTGAGCCGTGTTTAGAGTTACAAGATTGTTGTCACTAGCGATTATGTAAAGTTCCGCTCGAGTGTCAAACACTTTTGACAACAACACGCTTGCCCCCCGCCTCTCGGGTAAGTGTACGTCAATTTCAATTACTGTCTATGACAATTTCTCATGGGCATAGGCATTAGGCTCATGATTCTAGGCTGAATCTACGAACTGTGTTCGATCTCATGCGACCGCCTGCAACAGCCACTCTTGCACTGATGAGGGTAGAAAACTCGAAACGATATCGTCTGTAGGTATAAAAACACTTTGATATTTTAAAATATCTATGTATATATATATATATATATATATATATAAATTGTATGTAAATTATGTCTTTCGATTGCTTTTTGCATAGTCTTTTGAATTAATATCATATTGATGCTCTGAATTTTGTAATAAATATTCATTGAGCTTGTATTTGGAAATTTTCGGATACTGTAAGGAATATAAAATTGAAAACATTTTCCTTATAAAAACCTAATATATATATATATATTATCTGTTAGTGATTGGGAGGGGGGTCAAAGTTGCTGTATCCAGAAATGTTAATTAGTTTATGGCTTTGAATGATGACTGTGGTTTGAGGAATTTGTCCGGAATGTTTGGAGGTGAATAATAAAGACATTCATAATTACCTTCAAGTTTTGTCACAGTAAACTTTGTCCATTGAACAGCTCACCGATGTCATGTGTAGATTGTTCGAACGTTCAATTCCTTTTAGCTGGTCAATCAGTGACATCCTAAAAAGTACTGCACTGAATCTGCAAGGCTTCTAAATCTGCCAAACAAATTTTATGCTAGCTTCGTGGAAGATACCTTCCTTGATTGAATGTAAGTGTATATAATTCATCGTACTTTTGAATAGTGATATCAATCTCCCGTTTCAGTTCAGTACAAATACAAGATTCTCAGTCATGAACTGTTTCTATTCGTTTTGGCTTATAAAAGTCTTCAGTTTTTTTAATGTTTGCCTGTCTAACCCTAACACTTCAAATTATGTTTTGGTGAAATCTTTCACTAGATTTCATGTTATATCATAGTAGGACCTAAAGGGCAAAATTAAAAAAAAGTAAAAAAATTTGGTAATTTTGGCATAAAACTAGTATTGTCCCAACACCTACACATGACTACAACTCTGTCACAAATTCCTATAACCTCAAATTAAGCACATTTCATCATGAAATAGTACTCCATATCACTAATTGCCTTTTTCTCATTAGATTTCTGACCTGAACTACCCTAGTACCCCCATTTCCACAAACTGCCGATCTGGGCCTACTGTTAGTTTCATAGAGATGCTTGGATACATATGTAAAAAAAAAATGGCATTTATATTTAAAAAAAATGTTTTTTTAATCAAAACCTGTTTTTTTATGAATTTAGCTAATTTACTTTTTCCATTTAATGCTTATATATATATTTATTTATTTTTCAGGGATTCCGTGTTGACCTTCCAATCAAATCTGCTCGCTACAGAGGTCAATACAGCTCTTATCCAATCAAATTGTTCTACACCTCCAACATCCCCATCATTCTTCAGAGTGCACTTGTGTCCAATTTATATTTCATTTCTCAGGTGAGAAAAATAAAAATTCTATTTCTTCAACAGGTGTGTGCGTGCTAGAAAAAAAAAATGACTGTTGGGTCATCCATTGAGCTCAGATTAAATAGTTTGGATTGGAGGGAGTAAGTTTGCAAAGCCTGTTAAATTATAAACAAATATCTAAAATTAGTCTTTCTGTTCACTTTCTCTTTCAGGGAGAGATTAAATAGTATTAATACTTGTAGTGATATTCCCTATTTATAACGGACTATTTCAATCTTTTGTTTTATAGTTAATTGTATTACCTTTGACTATTAAGTGATGGAAGCGAGAGTGATAAACACTATAAAATAAGAGCGGGGGGGGGGTGAGATCAAACAACATGAGAGAAATAGACAGAAGCCTAGTAAGAGATATTTGCTTTGGTGATTAAATTGCAAATTACAACTAATTAGAACAATTAAAATGGATTTTTATTATTTATTTTTTTCAATTATTTTCTCAATTCCAAGGAATATTTTTGCATGCATTTCGTGATTAAAATATGTCGAAAATCCTAAGGGGAACAAACGTTGATTAACTTTAGCATAATAATAGTGTGTGTGTATGTATATATATATATATATATATATATATATATAAATAAAATATGAAACTAAATGTATACTTTTAGTAGATAGGACCTATAGTGAAATGATTTAAGCTCAATATACGAGATAGAGCAATTATAAAGTTAGGTGAAATAAGAGGGATAAACATGTACGAATGTCCAGATTTATTTCAACTTCAATTGTTCAATGCGAGGTGTACTTGGTAAAAACAGGTTTATTATTCTTTCCTTAAGCCAAGGCTTTTCAAAAACCTTGGCTTAAGGAAAGAATAATAAACATGTTTTTACCGAGTACACCTTGCATTGAACAATTGAAATAAATTTGTCATTCGTACATGTTTACCCCTCTTCTTTCATTTATCTTTGTTCACAATATCCTTCATAGGGTATTACAGATAAGACTCTCATAGCCAGATATATTCTGAAAGTACGTTACCCAGAGTATTTGAATAAATGTATTTCGTTTTGATTAAGAAGACTAGTATAATACTAGTTAAATATTAAACAAATATTTTTTAAATTTCTCATAATGCATGTTGGGTATATTTCAATATGTGTGTGTGGGTGGGTGGGGGGTTATTTCATTCAGTATATAATATCAGAAGCAGCTGATTCAAAATATATAAAAAGTAAGAATTATTTGGTCTCTAGATGTAAAGTTTCAATAAATGACTGTTGGGATAACTAATTTTGATTGTTTAAAGGAGAATTTTTTTTTTTTTGCTTGCTTCAAAAGATGAAATATTTTACATTTTTGACAGAATCAGTACTCTAAGCTAAAAAAAATTTTAGAAAAATAATAGTTTTAGAGTTTTGACTAAAACAAGTTGTTTGACTCTTCATCTTGTGGAGGAATTTTGAACAAGTGATTGTTTGAAATGCGGAAAGCACAAGTTAATATATTTTTGTCTTTTTAACATTGACCATAAAATATGTGATCTAACCTAATACATATGTACACATGTAGAGAAAATTTGACTACCTACTAGACACTGTCCTCGAGTCTCTCTGTACAAGCGTTTGTGAGGACAACTTGGCATAAGGATACTTTCCCTTACAAGTAAACCCTGAGCAAATATTCAAAATAATAGTATTCAAGCCCAAATAAGATCCCCTTGGTATGGCTACCCTACACTGGTTTATATGAGAAATGGTACACCTTCAAGTGATGGTGCCTCTAGTAACATCACTAAGTTAGATACTCCACCAGACTAGATAAATTCTTGTCCTGGAATCCGGTAAGACCACAAGAAAGATATACTATAACATAGTTAACTGGTCAATTGGGAAGAGGAAAATTAATGTTTTTCTTTTACTTACTCGAGGTAAAATAGAAATTTAATGGAATATTTGATTGTCTATGTATTTTTCTGGGATTATAGAGAGATCAAGTGTTAGCCTCAGGAAAGGGGGCCCTCTTTGATTTCTGAGAACTTTGAAGTAAAATGAAAAAAAGTATACACATATACATGAAGCAAACTGAAAAAAAGTCAAGGAAATTTATAACCGAATTTGCCCGGTAGATTCAAGAATGTATGTTACTTAAGGTCAATAAAGATGACGTTCTTTTCAACCTATTTGATCTATGGTGGATTCAGCTCAGCATGAACTAGCAAGATGGCTGGCGGAGATTTTCAACCTGGTATATTCGAAATACACATACACACACATGTATACATATGCACATACACATATACATACATATATACATATGTATGATAAAGACAGGAATAAAATGTTCCAGCATAATGAAAAAGGAAAACCAAAAAATATTATTTATGTATTCATCAACGTTTCGTCTTTATTGTAAAACTTCCTCAAGATGATTTGTTTGATGAAAAAAATCCTACAAGTACAAAAATGTTTTGCTAGCCGGCTTAAAGCTGCGGCCGATTTGAAACAAGAAAATCAAAATATAGGAAACAATATTTTGATAATATCGGCTGCAGCTCCAAATTTGCCAAAACATTTTTGTACTTGTATGATTTTTTCTTCAAACAAATCATCCTGAGGAAGTCTTACAATAAAGACGAAACGTTGATGAATGCATAAATATTTTTTGGTTTTTCTTTTTCAACTTCTATACACATACACACACCTGGCATAACTTGAGTAGATGTTGTTAGTACCAGTTGGTTGGTACGTCTTTGACAATCAGTCCAACATTGGCTTTGTTCCTGTTAGGGAGTTGTACGGTTCTGTTTAGTCTTAAGAGGTCCACCCTCCCAGGCTTTACCTTCTCTTTAAGAAAGAGTTTATTGCTAATCGCCTGAGGTTAATGCTGACGGGGATGCTCAGGCATTTTTTATAGGTCAAAGTGCACTTCATCTAGTGCGCTGGCTTTTCAAAACCCCACCTGACCTTGTGTCGACCCTCCTGTGGAGGAGGTAAATAAATATAGATTCAACTATGTTTTCTATAATGAAAATTGAATCTTTAGTGATGTTAAATAAGCAAACATAAACTCTAAACCAAGTAATTATTTTGCGGAGTGATAATCAACATAATCCTTTAATTGTTGTATACAAAATGATAATGGCTGAAGATGACAAAGCAGTTTACAAAAATGCAATCATTTTTTTCTACAAACATTAAGATGCAATTGAAGAACTTTACTTGTGATGCTTTATGATGTCATTTCGTAACATCCGTTGTTAGTTTTTAATGGATAACTGTTTTTCTTTTTTTCTACACTTTAATCCGTTGTATTTTATAAACATGCTTTCACTTTTTATTTTTTTTTTTCTCAGATGTTGGCCAATAAATTCCATGGAAATCTCTTCGTAAATCTTTTAGGAATTTGGACCGTAAGTATTCCTTCTATCATGACTACCGCCGTCAGTCTTTTGATAATTTTCATTACAAAGTATTTTAGAGTTAGAGAGGGTAGATTTGATATTGAAATTTTAAAAGCAAACAAAAGTATAAAAAAATTTTTTAAAGTACATGTGAGAATTTATTCCTAGTTATTGGGCAGGTCAAAATGTTGGTATAATCTGAAACGGTGGTATGATAGACTTTGGTTTTATAACTGAAAAGTGTCAAATGTTTTCTAATTTAGATAATGCACTCTGTGCCAAATCCATTTAACGAAGAGATTCTGTTTGTTTGGCCACGCCCTTCTTCATTTTCCAACCGATTTGATTGACAATAGCATCAGTGGCCCCATTATCATTATGGCGCAGGAGGGGAGGACAACTGAGGTCAAAGCTGACGGAAGTTGTAGCAAGTCTGCACATCTTCGGTGTTGAATGATGGAACTAACAGGTCTGCTATGGGCCGACGTGGATAGGACGCCTTGATACCCAACACCGCAAATTCACTTGGAACCAGCTCAACCCACCCTTCGTTTTATAACTCAATACTAAAAAGTTTTTTTTTTTTTTTTTTAATTTAAACCCTAACCTCTGAAGTTGATATTTATAATATTAACTTGTATTTATATTTTAAATTTTAGAAACATCTAGAAAATCAAAGAACTTTTTTTTCTTTTTCCTTATTCAAATTGTCCATATATAGATGCCAAAAATGACCCCCCTCCTCCCTTAAAAACAAAACACTTTTTGATAACTGGCATGGCGGTAAGTTTATTCAAACTTAATTCTTGTTAATGACTTGCTGACTTAATTGAAATAATTATCTGTTCATCTATATCTTTGATCGTAAATAATAAATTCTGAAACTTTTCCCTAAGAAAATGCCCAATATTTTGTTTCACAAGTTTTCTTTGTTATATTGAAAAAAAAAAAAGTTGTTGCATATTTGTAATTCAACTGTAAGAAATGACTGACACATCTCTTAGCAAAAGTTATTGACACATCTAATAGTGGTAACAACTGTAAAAGTTGTCTGTCTCTTCTTCGTAGGCACCGTTCTTGTCTGTGTGTAGAAATAGAAACGATAACTCGCACATTTATCTGCGCTGGTTCATAATTCTTTATTATTTTAGTATATTTTCCTACGCAATTTCTCTGCAGCATACATTAACAATGCAGTCTTCATCCTAAGTGTCCATCCTCCCGGGGACGGGTAGAAGATCTCCGAAACCCGTCTGATCAGTTTCATAGGCAAATCCCACGAGGCGGACTTATTCTCTGCCACGTCCTTCTTCTCTTACGTCACGACCTTGACAGAAACAGAAATTTTCTCTTTGCGTAACCTAATTTCAACTAAAACATTCCACGTACCATCTTAGTACATTCATTTTTTATATTTAAAAAAGTCTTTTATTCTGTTTTACATTTGTTGCCACAACACATTAGTTTCACCATTTTTTTCGAATAGAAAAATATTGTTTCCCACAATCTGATAAATCTTCGTCTGTATTTTATTTTATTATTCTATTTTTTGTGTGTTTCAGAGTGAAGGAGGCGGCCCAGCCCGGTCTTATCCGACTGGTGGTTTATGCTACTACCTTTCTCCGCCGGACACCCTGACTCATGTTGTCGAAGATCCTATCCATGCTATGGTGTACATATTCTTTATGTTGGGCTCTTGCGCTTTCTTCTCAAAAACATGGATTGAAGTTTCCGGATCCAGTGCCAAAGATGTAAGTTTCAGGGATATAAATTTAAAAAAAAAAAAAAAAAAATGCTCAAAACAAAGTTTTAAAAGTGTGTTTTGATAACTGCAGTTTCACAGTAAACCCTAACCCCTCTGAATTGTCTTCCTTTTGCGCACGTCTGTAATTGCCGACTAATGAATAAATGTCTAATAGCTAATGTCATATGCAAAACATTAAATAAAAGCAAAAAGTATACATATGGTCCACGGAAAATAATTTCAAGTGTAGTTATGATCACATGACATTCTGGAGTAAGAATACAAAAATAGCACCACACTGTCTAAATATATATGGGAATGAAAAATTTAAAATATTACCTCAAATATCGATTAAAAAAAATCATAAAATTAACTCGTCTTTGCAATATAAATAGGAGAACCTATAAGTTATGTCCAGAGGAAAAATATCAACTCATAAACTTGAAAATAAAAAAGTAAGTCAGTTGTGAGACTGACAGTGTAAGGATGAGCCAAAATTTTATCTGGGCCTTACTTCTTTATATTGTATGAAGTATTCAGAAGTTAAAATTCCATCAAAACTTTGCATGGTTGTTACTGTTATCAAAGAGCATCAGATTCATACATCAAATTTGGAAAATTCAGAAGTTAAAATTCCATAAAATTTTGACCGTGACTAAGATTTTCAAAGTCATGAGATGCGGAACTTCATTGGCTAAAATATGGGCCAAGTAGCGAAACTGAACTTATCGGCAAAAATGACTTTCACCTTTTCCTTGACAGAGATATCCTCAAATTAAATTGGTTCTAAGTTAGACCCTAGCAGATATTTTGATCTAGTTTGGTGACGATTGGTCAAGCGATGTGGACACTAGACTGGACGCAAATAAACTGACAAACTGTGCTGAGAATAAAACCTCCACTTTGGCAGACGTAATAAATTAGCAGCAGCTTAAAAGGAACGCTTACTCTCAAAGTGCTCGCTTTACAAGAGCATATGCAGTTTCGTTATTACAACTCATCAGTGCAGATTATACTCGCCAGCACACTGACGCTGAAAATCAAAAGTATTACCACGGCCATTGTAGTCTGGTCTCTTTCCTGCATTCCAACGCATTCCCGAGAGAAAGCACCAGGCTAATTGCGTGGATTTACATTTAAGTTTGCTTTTATATCTAACTACTTTTTACACTAGCTATTAACCAATCAATTTTGTTGGTTTTTATTACCTCCTCCCTACTTATTTATTTCCATCAGCCAATGGGTTTCCATCCCTTTATTTGAGAGCTATTTTTGCACGCTCCACTTTTAAATAGGTTAAATAGACAAAATATTATCTTACTCTGACAAGTGGAGATTAAAACAATTTATCTGTAACATTTTTTTTCTGTTACCTATTACCATCTTAGATTTTATTTTTTTTAGTTATAATATTTTTATTTTATTAGTCATGATATTTTTATTTTATTAGTTATCCCAAAGTAAAGTTTATTCTCTGTTGCTATTCCACTTCTACACATTTAATAATCTTTTGACATCTTTAAAATTTCTAGTTTCTCATTCAAACATAATTTACATGGATTATTTAAAAAATCTGTATGCTCACACATATCTTAATATTTTCCATTCTGCTTTCTTTAAGATCCCACTCATAGTTCGATAATGATGCGCTAAATCTGTTTTTGCTATTTAATTTGCTTTTGTGATATCATTTATATTAATTTATAGTGCGAGTTCTCCTATTTAATATTTTTTTGTTATTCAGGATTTTGTATGTAAATATTGTGGCTTAATACATAATACCATTTTGTAGAGGGCAATGTGTGCAAAGTTTACAGTTAAAATTTTTTTTCTTCTCCATTTTAACTTTTTTCTATTTGGGTAATTAGTATTACTGTCAATTATTACAATTTTTTGTGATTATATTATTATATTTATCACTTTTTCTATGAAATTTATTATTTTTCTCTTTACATTTGTCATTTAGTATTTTGTTGTGGGTTTTGATAATTTTAAAATTTTCACAGCAACTATAGGACAGTTTTAAGTAATTTTTTGTTGTATATTTTAATGGCGGAAAAATGTTTTTCGATAAGATTTATGAAATTTAAAAAATTTTTTTACCGAGTTTAGTTACATGTTTGCTACATCTGTTATACCTATCTCCTTGAATGGTTACACTTATTTCACCTAAACATGTTATACCCATCTCCTTGAGATGGTTACACTTTGTTCACCTAAACATGTTATACCCATCTCCTTGAGATGGTTACACTTTGTTCACCTAAACATGTTTTTTGTTTAATTTATCTTTTGGAAACAAACTTAAAAAAAAAATTAAATTAATTTTTCTGTTATTCAGGTTGCGAAACAACTAAAAGAACAACAAATGGTGATGAGAGGACACCGAGAGAAATCTATGATTCACGAGTTAAACCGTTACATCCCCACTGCTGCTGCCTTTGGAGGTTTGTGTATAGGAGCCTTGTCCGTTTTGGCAGACTTCTTAGGTAAGCATGACACTCGCAACCCCACACACTTTTTTCTTTTATTTATATATATTATATATTTTTATATATATATATATATATATATATATATAGTATTTCATGTATCCACATAAAATTTTATAAGGAGATATAATTTTTTATGTATCAATTTTCAGTATTTACTTCAACAGTGCTCGATATGTAAGTAGAGCTAGGTAGTAAGCTATGAAAATATATTTATGGCAATAAAGCTACACATTCCCGGGGGGGGGGGGGGAATCTTCAAGCTAAAATGCATTTTAGCCTGAAGATCCCCCAGGGATGAAACGCGGGAGCCTCTGTAGCTTAATTGCCATAAATATATTTTCATAGCTTACTATATATATATATATATATATATATATATATATATATATATATACTTTTAGTGGATAATTGGAATTTTAATTATGCGATAGAATTTCACAATTTTACTGTTGGTGGCAAAAAAAACAAAAAAATTGATATTAAGATACGATCATTTAAGCAAGTCAATCATGAGTTATCCCCCCTGCGATCTCTATTACTTGAATAATATAAACAAAAAACACCAAATGTTGATGCATTTTGAACAAAAACTAATGAATGTAAGATTTGAATTAGTTAAAATTTGCAAATTTTATAAATTTGAGACCTTTGTAAAAGGTACAATGTGTCAGTTATGGGATAATTTTTCAGTTCTTCTTGGGGGCGAACTAGTTTACATTTGCATGTGTGGGAGGGGGTAACCATTACTTGTTTAATCATTAATCTTAGTTTTTGCTTAAAATACAAAATTTAATGAAACAAATTTTATTTATTTAATCCATTTTTTGGGGTCATTAATTCAGATTCAGTATTTTTGTGAATATTAGTTTAGTTTTTAATTGTATTAGGATTTGAGTTATGACATAATAATTTTCAATTGTATTAAGATTTGAGTTATAACAATAATTTTCAATTGTATTAAGATTTGAGTTATGACATCATAATTTTCAATTGTATTAGGATTTGAGTGATGACATCAGTCAACGAGCAACAGATAGGTTGCATTTCTAAAATTCCTAAACAAACTAAGTTTTAATAATTCTTTTGCCTTTTTACATGTTTTCACCGTTTCTAGTCTTTGTCAGTAATTTATTCCAAATTATCGTCTCATATTGATTCATATTCTAGTTACAATTATATTGTGTAGAAATAGAAAGTTTAATTAGAGTGAACCAATTTTAATTGATTCGCTTTCCACTAAACCAGTATTTTCTCCCCAAAAGTGTCGAGACAATCAGAATGAACAGATAGTGAAAAAAAAAAAACCCCAATCCTTTCGGATTAACATCAGGGGAAGCAATAAAACCAAATTGTATCAACGTTCAGCCCGGTATTCTGCTGTCAATCTTCGGAAACAATTGTTGATTTTAACGTCTGACGCTAACCTATATAAAATCAACGGATAGGGTGCAGGTCTAAGATTTGAGCCTCAATTGTTTATATTGTAAACCCAATTCTTATCGGCTTCAGTGTAATGACTGTTCAGCTGCAAACTGAAGGAAAAGATTCCTTTAATCGTGTTTCAGCAGAAAGTTCGTATTGGTGAGAATGATGGATGACTTGCACACTTGGCCACGTACAGCATGCCACCTCTTGCATAAACTGTAACTCGCCTGGATATCTTGGGAACGTGGGAGACCAAGGACGAGTGGCTCAAGTGCGTGAGAAGTGATGATTGCATGCAAGTTGACTGATGTCGACCATTTGTACTTGACTGCATGGAGATCAGGCGTGAAATGGTGCCTCGTATTGCCTACCCTTGAGTCTGGGACACTCGCAGCATCCTAAATACCAAAACCAGCTGAAGAAACGAAAGTCAGCAAAAAGTTTATTGGATTACACGGCTGACGTCTTGTTTTATTGATATGTCATAAGTTGTCATAAGCAATGGATAGCGACCTCTGTTCCTTTCTTAATTCAGTCACGTCTTAATAATAGCAGTTGTAATAGTTATTAAAAATTACAAAATCATTGAGGTTTAATAATGCTTTCGAGTTTTTTCCCTAGTCTACGTCATACATAGGTAAAATCTACAACCCATCCCCCATATGTCATACATAGGTAATATCCACAACCCGTCCCCCCATACGTCATACATAGGTAATATCCACAACCCATCCGTCATACATAGGTAATATTTACAACCCGTCCCCCATACGTCATACATAGGTAATATCCACAACCCGTCCCCACAGTGGGCTGGGGGTGGACATTAGGCAAAAAAGAATGTCGGAGGAATTGCTGATGTTTGGTGTTTTTATAAACTACTCTATATTCCTGATTCAACAAAAAAAAAAGTAAGTCAAATCGTTAAACGGTTGAAAAAATATGCAACATTGAATTCGTGATATTTCGCATTTTTCTCCAGCTCACGCGAAACATCCACGATTTTTCCCCCCAAAATTATAATTTTCAGATTTCCATGATTAAATTCCAAAAATCAGTGTGGAATTACTTATTATTGCAAATTTTTTTGGTTTATTGATAACCATTTGTGAAAATGCAAAAATAGACCACTTTGGGACCCAATTTGTCGATTTTTAGCTTTTTTTATGAAAGAAATTAGGAAAATTTGAGCTAAATTTCCCTCTTTTTTGGCTCAAATTAGCGATAAAATTCTATATTTATCAGAAAATAACTTGTAAACCGGGATAGGGCACATACCAAACCATATATGTTTCTGAAAGCTATGGAGGTATAGATTATGAAAAACCAAGCAGATCTATGTGCCCTATCCCGGATTTTTCAAAAAACAAGCCGGAAGTTTCTCGCTTGTGTCACGTGTGGACTTGCTCCAAAGAGCATTACCAAAATCTCTCGACTCCTGATCAGGGCAACGAGTAAGGAGTAACCCAATCAATTGGGAAGAAGTCACTTTCTCCTCTGCAGCCACTGCCTGAATTTTTGCCCAGATATCATTGGTTCTTCTCAACAACTGTTTGCGGCTGCCCAACTCTTCAGGGGGCCTTTTCCTGGATGCAGTTTGCGTCGAGGGGTTCTTGTAATAGCGGAACACAACATTTTCAACTTCACCTAGTGAGCTCAGCTCATCCCAGTTAACAGCAATCCGTTTATCTGTATATCGTCGTTTCTTCAGCGAATGGTATCTTTTGAGCGACTTCTTGACCTCGTCTTTCTGCTCCTCTGTTAACTGGATGAGATACTTTTGCTCCAGCAATTGAACACATGCGGTGATGGATAGATGGTCTCTAGTTTTTGCATCTTCTACAGTAAACACTTGGAAAAGTGCGTTATCGCTGACCGCTTCCATTTTTGATACTAACTCTATCTAAATAAACAAAACAAAGATTTGAAAATTCTGTAGTGATTTCCTGTAAAATGCTTTGACAGGAAATTAAAGTGTGTAAAAAGGTGTGCAAATGAAAGAAAAGAAGTGTGTCAAATACTACTTCATGTCACATGTTACCAGATTTTTTTTGATTTTTTAGAAAGGCCCTCAGATTTCGCTTCTAACGAGCCCTCACTGAGCTTCGATGATCAATTTTGTGCCAAGATATGGCCAAAAATGTGATTTTGGGCTGTTATGCCCAAATATGGAAATTCGGCCCCAGACCCCCGAAAAATGGATTTTATGATTTTTTTTTGATTTTTCCGAAAAGCTCTTGAAATTTCGCTTCTAACGAGCCCTCAAACAGCTTATATGGACAAGTAAAACTAAAGTTATGCCCAAATGTCCTCCAAAAACCTGTTTTGGCCCACTGTGGTCCCCCATACGTCATACATAGGTAATATCTACAACCCATCCCCCATACGTCATACACTGAGGAAGGGAGCAGCTGTCCCGAAATGCGATTGCTTTCTCACAGTCTAGAAAAAAGAAAGATTTAATCAGCTTACCTGCTACGTGTCACTTCCGGCGTGTATGATGCAATCCTGTTACATGTAGCTCTAATTCTCAACTTTTCACTTTTCTACTTAACGTAACTTTGTGCAAATTTCTGTTGTTTGAACCTTATTATTACATATCCGCCCGTAATCTTGCTATTCTGAGGATGGAGGGGGGTGGTAACCTTCTTGTTTGACCCCGGAGAGATTGTTTAGCAGTAGGTGACTTATCATTCTATTGAATGTGGCTGATTTGTCTCGGTCGGGAGTTCAAATCTTCATGGATCCATTTTGGTCATTTGGAATCCTGTTTGGAGAGCTAAGTTACCTGCGGAACTCTCACTACCACCATCTATGAGTGTAATAGCAACTTGTGTTCAATTATGTATATACAAATGAATTGTATGGCATTAAATAATCTAAGGATTGTACTCTCCAGCCTTTTTGAGTTCAATCCCAGCTGAAGTAACTTAAGAATATACTAACTCGTACGAGATATCTGAAAGGCATGGATGACAAAAATGGATGACAAAAATGGATGACAAAAATGCAAGTCATTCATCTCATTGGATATAAATGAAGCCCCCCTCCCCCATTCAAAATCCCTAGAAGGTTACCGACTACCTTGAAACGTACCTGAAGAAGGTCTGAGAGTAGTACAACAGATGCAACCTTAAAAATGGCAGCAACATTCTTATCTAAACTGCCCTGACCTGTTGAGCGTATTATACATGGGACATTTCCACATTTTAAATCAAACTCTTTGTGTCTTGGTCAGCCACTGTTTAGTTTTAACGGATAACGCTTACTGGTTGGGCAGACTCCCTTGCAGACTGCTTACTTAGAATTGTTTTAATTGGCAGATGCGTTTTTCTGATTGAGTGGTCAACTTCTGAGATTCATTTTCTCACAGTAGTTTGTCATGTGTTTTCTGCTGTTGTGGTTTTTTTTTTTTTTTTTTTTTTGCCTTCTCCAAACTAACACGCGTTTCTTGTTTTCTAGGTGCCATCGGTAGTGGAACGGGTATCCTGCTGGCCGTGACCATCATTTATCAATATTTTGAGATTTTTGTCAAAGAACAGAGTGAAATGGGTGGCATGAGCACTCTGCTTTTCTAGACGTAAAAAAAATATATATATTTTTTTTTTTTTTTTTTTTTTTTAATTTGTGACGAATGAAAGAATGAATAAATGAGTTAAGGAATGAAAAATAAATAAAATAAAACCCAAAGGCTTAATGAAAAGGACATTTTTTTTTTTTTTTCTTCTACTCCCATAATCCCAGGTTTATTCTATTGCACACACCACATAATCCAACCTTCCATAAATGTGGGGTCAGGAGGCAAGAGGTTGTTCACTAAAGCCCGCTTCCTCTCCCTTCCGAATCAGTCTAGTGGTGTAAGATTTTCATAGTGGATCAATATCCGATCCCGTCTACCTGCCAGGCTGTGGCTCTCACAAAATTGCTTATATAGGTGGCTATATAATTCAGGAGTGCTCAATAACTGTGATAGTTTATGTAGATATAAGTTTAAAGGCTTTGCACAAAATCAACAGTACATGGTAACTGCCAGTTTCTGTACTTGCATATGTTAGATCATTTAGTTGACAGATGCAAGGTATATTGAAACTGACCATTATGGGCTGTTGATCCCATGTTTAAGCTCTTTAAACTAATATATTACAACAAATGTTGTCATAACATCTGGCAACATTTATGTTGTGATTTAGCATTTGCTATATTTTAGAAATTAAATTATTGTGCACTTTTATGAGACCTCAAAACAAATCTCTACTGATGACGCCTTTACGAAGGCTTATTTCCATCTCTTCGACAAAAATATAAAACGGTCAGCACATACTCACTTTATTTCCTTTCATCATTTTAAAAAAAAATTGGAAATCTATCGCTGTTATGACATAAGAGACATTAAAAAAAAAAAAAATTTTTTTTTAGCTAGGGGAGCTCGTCAATAAGACGAACAATTGGATTTTTTTTGTTTGCTTCTATTTTTTTTCTTTTTGAGAAAGAAAAAAAAATGAAAACATTTTTATATGCACTTGAAAAATGTTTTAAGAAAAAAAAATCAAAACATTTTTATATGCACTTGAAAAATGTTTTAAGAAAAAAAAATCAAAACATTTTTATATGCACTTGAAAAATGTTTTAAGAAAAAAAAATCAAAACATTTTTATATGCACTTGAAAATGTTTTAAGAAAAAAAATCAAAACATTTTTATATGCACTTGAAAAATGTTTTAAGAAAAAAAAATCAAAACATTTTTATATGCACTTGAAAAATGTTTTAAGAAAAAAAAAATCCAACTAACCAAAAATCAATCTCATCTTTTTAAAGAAGCCTTTTTCTAATTTCTGACAATGTCGGACTTGGAATAAGTTAAAAAAAATAAATAAAATGTAAAATGCTGGCATGGTTTCCGAATTTACTCAAAGAAAAAAAGGAAAAGAAAAAAAAAATGTATCAATTTATTAAAAATTAAAAAAAAATCTGAAAATAAAATACACTTTAATAACAAGTCTATTTTGTTAATTTTTTTGTTTGTTTCTATATTACTAAGCAGGGCCGTTTAAGACAAGTAATGTAACAAATACAGAATTCCCTTTTCTCTGTAAAAAGGTTTATTTCTATTTATTGGATGAACATTGAAGAAATTTTAAGCAACATAATCAGTTTCTTTTTGAATATTTTCATGAAATTTATTTTTAGATTTGATTTGAAGAGAAAGTGAAAATTTAGTGCTTTATACCAGGATTGAACTTGCAACCTTTATATTATAACAATTTTGTGTCTAATACATCCTGCTCTCCTCTCACCACTTCTCATCCCATTCATTGTCATTTGTTACACATGTTTAGTAGTCATTGGATGGACGAATGCATAATCGCACACACATCTCATCGTTATTATTTTTGCGATGAATTCGGTATTTCTCCAGAGTTCCCCTCTCTTACGTGAAACTTAGTTTTGAGGCAGTTTTTTTCTTTTCTTTTTTTTCCCCCCCTTAAGATAATAACACTTTGCAGCAGCCTTTCTTTCTTCATAAGAATCGCGTTCATGGCTGGATCTTTATCCACAAAGACACTGGTACAAATGTAGACTCATGCTAGCGCCTCTGACTGCTGCCTTACCCCAGATGCATGTGCCGTGGTTCTTCTTCTTATTGGTCAATTTGGGATTCTAATATTGGCTGTTGTCGGATGTGAAGCCACAATTTACGTGCATAATAAAAACAATATAAATACATTGTATACAAGCGACTTGTTGAACACACACGTGTGTGTGTGTGTGTGCTGAAAATCTGCGAAAGGTGAGCCTGCGAATAGCGGAGGTCCACTGTACTTGTAAAACAAGCACAGGGATGCAACATTGAAGTGATGTGAAAGGGTTGAAGCTTGGTTGACAGTATGGTATATATTAAGTTAGACTTTTTTTTTAGCCTGTCCACGAGGGGGAGACTAGTGGTTGGTGCGCCAATTCGAATGTGGCAAGAATACTTCATGCCTGGGCGAATGGTGGCTTTGTTGAGAAAAAGGATACTGGCAGGTTTTCTAACCCTACGGTAGAAGGAACCGTCCTTTGCAGCAGACTTGGCAGCAGCTTCTATGTATTTATTCCAAGTCATGTTACCTTTAAATTTAAGACCGAAGAGTTTGAATGCTGGACTCTCTGGAAGGGTGATATCATATTTATATATGTTGATTGAAGCATTGCTTTCTGCTGGGAAGAAAAATACTGTTTAAACAAATCAATTCAAATTGTTTTGTCGCAAACAAAGGTTAAGTGGTGTGCTGACTTTAAATGCGGGCGTACAAACACAAATGATGCAGTTGTCCCAGAAAACATCAAAGAAAAAAGTCCACAAACTCATTTTACCCGATTGTAAATTGAAGTTGATAAAATAGCAGACAAGTTGAAGATATAAGGCAGATTCAGTAAAGCATTTGTTGTATAGTTCGGAGAGAACGGGGGTGAACTTAGCAGAAGATATAAGAAGGTGAAGGTGTATTCACCATTTTTGCATAAACATTTATTAATGCGAAAACTGTCCAAAGTGGGTGCCGCATTTCCTCACAGTTGATCAAAAACACGTCGATGATTCAGAGCATTGTTTGCAACTGTTTCAGTGCAACAAAAAAGTTTTTGCATCGGTATGTGACGATCGATAAAACATGGATACACTATTTCTCTCAGTAGTTTTTTGGCAGTCAGCTGTTGAGGGCTGTCCAAAATTACCGATGGTTGCTGTTTTGATGGCCAATTTAAGAAGGGCCAAAAAATTTGCTATTTTGTTGAGCACTCACTTTTCAAGTGGTATTTCAAGAGATGTAGTGTTATTCAGCAGACAAAGTTTTGCGAAAGAATCATCAAAATTGAATATTATATAGAATTCCATGAAAAATTCCAGTATACTGAAATCATATGCCCTTAATAGGGTTAAGATGAAAATTCATATACACTAAATGTACAAAAGCAAGGAAATTCCCAAATTTTTACACTTTTATTGTCATTAAGGGTATGCGAGCACAACAGGGATATGTATTTTACTGGTAAGAATTTTTCTTCAGCGCACCTCACACACTTCATCCACTCATGCATAGAGATTTATACTGTAGTGATGTGATAATGAAATGGTTTGGTTGATATGTAGTCATACCCTTAATGACAATAAAAGTGTAAAAATTTGGGAATTTCCTTGCTTTTGTACATTTAGTGTATATGAATTTTCATCTTAACCCTATTAAGGGCATATGATTTCAGTATACTGGCATTTTTCATGGAATGTCACTACTTTTGTAAAGGCTATGCCTCAATACAATGCCTTCTCAAGGTTTTTTGTAATTTTCGTGAAAACTAAGGTATATGGTAAATAGAAATTAAAATGCCATCAACTAGACCCTAGAACCTCTATCTCTGTCAAAAATCAGCTGAATCCATTAAATAGTTGATGAGATACAGGGTGGCACGTACGTACGTACACACAGATAACATGATTTCATGATTGAACTTTCTGGATCTCTGGGTTGCCTTGACTAATGATGCTGAAATTCTACACACTTATAGAACCTATCAAATAAACATTTTGTGCAAATAACTAATTTGGTTTTTGAGTTATGATTGATCAAAGAAATGAGATTTCCAGCATAGGCCATTCGTGAAGTCTATTAAGGGATAGAGCGCTCTCCTGCCTCCCTTGATTGTTGGAAGAAAACGGAAACAAATGAAGAAAAAGTGCTCTTTTATCAAGCCAATGCACCGTGTCACAAATAGATCGCAACAATGGCAAAACTACACGAATTGCTTCCGCACCCACCCTATTCTCCTGATCTAGTCCCAGTGACTACTGGCTGCCTGCAAACCTCAAAAGAATCTTCCAGGGAAAGAGATTTAGTTCTAATGAAGAAATGATATCGAAAATCGTTTTACAAAATATGCATCGACTTATTGGAATCAGTATTTGAAGGAGACTATGTTGATGAATAAAGACTAATTTTGCCTAACAGTTCTATTAAATTTTTTATAGTTAGGCTCGAGACTTATTGAGTGATGTGTTAGTTCAGGAAACGAACTAGACGGCTAAGCGTCTTTTAGGTTTTCTCGACTTTCAAATAATCCACTAACAAATTGCTAATTGAACCAGAAAAAAAAATGTTTGTATCTGAAATTTAAAAACCTGTGAGAAATGGATGCTGAAGCGTGAGATTGGAGTAAAAACCGTGAAGTTGTCAGATCTTTTTGTTTAATGTTTTTTAAAAAAAAATCTACATTTTATGAGATGTTCAAAATTTCTACATTTTATTAAATTCAATGACATTTATTCATTTTTTTTTTTTTTTTTTTTTTTAAATTAATAAATTTTTAGTGTTTTTATACGAGAAATACCATGTGAGTAAATAAGTGTTTTCTTCTGGTTGTTAGAAGGAAAAGCATATTATCAAACAAGATTATAAGTCGCACGTGACAATGTAAGGATGGTCTTATCTCCTCCATATTGTACAAAGTATTCCTGAAGTTGGAAACGTTGATAACTCTAAAATTATTTATCTAATAAGGCTGAAATTTTTGCGTGGTGGTTACTATTATCCTCTGATAATAGTAACCACCACGCAAAAATTTCAGCCTTATTAGATAAATAATTTTAGAGTTATCAACGTTTCCAACTTCAGGAATACTTTGTACAATATGGAGGAGATAAGACCATCCTTACATTGTCACGTGCGACCATCAGATCCATACATCAAATTTTGAAAAATCGTAAGTTGAAATTTTGACCATGATCGAACTTTTCAAGGCTAAAAATCAAGGACTTCATTGACTACAATATGGGCCAAGTAGTGAGTCTCTACGATAAACAATCAAATTTATTGCTGAGTGTGACTTTCACATTCTCTGCGATCTTGAACTTTAACATATCCCAAAATTAAATCAGTTAGACGATGGCCGAAGTTTAGTGATGATTGGCCATGTCGATGATAGGCTCTACGCAAACAAACAAACAAACATGATAAACCAACAAATGAACTCGATCGAAAACATAACTTCCTTGGCAGAGATAATAAAATGATAAATCTATCCAAACTAAAATATATCAAATTTTATTAATAAATTGGAAATATAATTACGAATAAAAAGTTCAATGTTGATTGATCTCGTATGTGAAGTGAGAGAAAAAAAAGAATGATTTTGTGTTTTTTGGTTTAGGAGTAGAGATGAACTCCGATACTTGACTTTTGCCTATGAACTTTAACTGTCAGACGAGCGATGTTAATGAGTCAACAAGTTTGTTGCTGAAAACAGGACGCATAACAACGGAAATAGAAGTTTCCCAACTTTGCCTGCTGACAAAGTGGAGATGAGAGCAGAGAGGCTTCCTCTTAGGTGGACAGGAATTTGATGCGTTGACAGGTAACAAAATCACATCAATATAATGTCGATCAATCAAAGGAAAGTAGTTTGTCACTGCTACAGTTCCAGGGACACAAAGTAACTATAATACTTGACTCTTGTTTTTAAACTATGATTCTGGCCATAAACTACATTTAAAGGCATTACTTTCAAATACTAAAGTATCATGATAGCAAACACATGCCGGTGTAGTGGGAAAGGCAATATAAAAAAGAATGACAAAATCAATCCATACAAAAGTATATTAAATTTTATTGACAACAAATTAACAGTTTGTTGAAATAACGAAAATAATGAGTCAGTAGTAGTGATAAGATGTCTTTTCTCTTTGATGGTTGGTTTAGTCTGTGTAAGACTACTAGTGTGGACATGTTTGTCTGCTCTCACTATGTGAGTTTGTGTGTTCACAAGTTGAGATACTTTCTTGTTTCATGTTTATCAGCTGCCATCATGGTTGGCAGGGAGAGATTTACTCTCTTGTGGCAGGTATGAAAGAGACTGAGGCTGGGAGCTGATGCATTTGGTTTAAGTTTGAAACTGATCAGCTCCTAGCGTTAAACGCTAAATATTGTAGCAGTATTTTTTAAATATGCTGAAGTTTCTGGGCTTCTGATTGGCTGAAAGAAGATGTTGATATTCAGATCTTATCCAATCAAGAGTCAATATTTTAAATAACATTTGCTTGCATCTGTTGTTCTACACCAGCCCTTTTGATTGATTATTAGTAGATTAAAAAATATCTGACACACGGGTTGATACAATAATGGCACGGTCAAACAAAGCTGCTTTTCTTTGGTTTAGTAGGAGAGATTAACAATAATTGACCTTTGCCTATGAACTTTAATTGTAACCAGAAATTACTTTCGCATTGGAAGTCTAAAGGCTTCAAAATCAATTTCGAATGTTGAAGACTGTTTTCAAATTTATCCCATTTTGTAATAAAGAAAAACTGGCAATTTTATAGAATCACTCCCGTCTTCAATCGTTTATTTATTTTTTTAGGATTACGGTTAAGAATCGTTTTCAGGGCACTCAAAAACCCTTTGGAGGGACCCTTTTTAGGATTCTCGTTTTTGGGGTTGATCTTTGGGGATAACCAGTTTTAAGGAAACATTTCCAAGAAAACCGTTTTAGGTAATACTCAAATATGAGAGAGCGAGAGAAATGTTATATGATAAACCCAAACAAAATAATAAGTGCAAAAAAAGATAATTTATATATGTTTAAAATGGACGTCTACATAGATAGGAAAACAGAATGTTTGTTTATATTTTGAGAGTCCTTACAGAACAAGGGGGATTCATTAGCTGAGATATCGAAGAAGTTCAAGGGCCATGAATGATAATTGGTCTGAAAAATCGTAATTAAAACTTCCCCACTCAATTATAAAATTTACATTTGATTAAAAGTTGTTAATAAGAGTCAATGTTCATTTGTTTTCATTGTAGAAGGTTCATTGAGAAATGTTAGGAGTATTAAAACGGATAAGTTTATACATTTGTTTTTAATCAGCAGACGATAAAAGAAGAAAAGAAGAGAAAGAGTTAATGCATTGTGTATGTGTGTGCGTTAGTGGTAAAGTTGCTATACTTATGACTGTGCGTGTAGTTAGAAAAGGCATTCTCAGCTTTCCCAAAGCCCGACATAATGGTGTGGGGAACGATGTTAGCTCTGTCATGGATTTAGGATCAATATGTTTGTCGAAGGAAAAATCTGTCTTTTCATTTACTCGGAGTGGATCAAAACAGCAAATTTCATAAATTCAGAGAAATGCATCTGATTGTCTTAAAATGTTTTTATTTGTTTTTATTAATTTAGGCGAGTGCATGCGTCGAGCCATGTGCGCCGAAATGAGTTTAAGAATTTTCATTTTGGGCACTGAAGGGTGAACTTCGTCGCTACAACCCTATAAAATCACAAAAAAAAACACCCAATCTAAAATGGAAGTGGTTCTATAAAAATACTGAAACACTAGTCATCACCGTCATTTTTCTGTAGTCGTGCTAAATTCGAAAGTGATTTCGAAGCCTTTAAACTGTCAACTGTAAGGAATTTCTTACTGTAATTAGTGTTAAGTATTATAGTTCATTTTTGTTGTTGAACCAAAGACAAACAGATATTTTTCGACCGCGCCACTATTCTATCAATCAACAGACGTGCGTATACAATCGTAACACTTTTTGACTATTCGAAAGTAACTGTCAAATAAAAGGCCATTTCTGACTACGGTTCAAAAGTAAAATTCAAGTATCAATGTTCTTTTCCGAAACAAAGAAAAACAGTATTTTTAGGCGCTTTTGGATAGAAAGTAACCGAGCCGAGGGAGATAACTCTATTTTTCTTAAACGCCACGATTCCGATTTATTTATCTACCTCCTACAAGGTAAGATGTGACACAAGGTCGGGAAAGTGGGATTAGATAAGCCAGCGCTCAAGAGGTGAGCACTCTGGCAATTTAAAAATTGCCTGGGCAGTCCCGTCGGCATTCCCCGGTAGGGGCGCCTCAGACAGTAAGCAATAAACTTACTCCTCCCCAAAGAGGGGAGGCAAAGCCTGGGAGGGTGCACCTCCTAGAACTGCACAGGACGGACAACCCCCAATAGATCGGCGTAAATCCAGACCCAAAGGCCCGGACGATACCGATGCCACGATTCGGAATCCGTTGAAACTTTGGCAAGGGAGATAACATTTTTTTTATCGCTGCAACAAAGAAAATGCACCTGTTTTTGTAAATGTCACAATTTTCAATAAAGAGAAATCTGCTACTTTGTTTATGGCCTCTTTGTGACATTTAAAAATGGAGACTTTATTAAAAATTAGCGTCGGATTTTGTTTGAGTTAAAAACCGTAACATTTTTTATTAATTGTTATAAGGTGTAAAAAGTTTGTGACATGTGAATAAAAACGCTTAAAAGTTATCTTTAATGAGACTTTATTGAAAATTACATTGACATTGTGACATTTACAAAAAAATTCTAATGTACTTAATTCTGTGTTTGACTTAAATGTGTTTAATTATTGATATATACTGTCTTATTGCCTGTCTATTGGTTTCCCACTGAAGAAATTCTTGAAATCACACGCTGGCCTGAAGTTTTGGATGTCTTTCTCTTATTTGTACTTACTTGCGAGAGGTAAACCTATCTTCGACTTTCTGTTCCCTCAGCAGTGTATAGTGAACTTATACCTACATATATACATATTCACACACACACACACACACACACACACACACACACACACATATATATATATATATATATATATATATATATATATATATATATGGAAGTTTTTAATTTCTTTTTTACCTGCGGGGTAAATACCCGACTAGTACACAGGCGCAGGCCTCTATCGGTGTGTTGGACCCGTAAGACCTTGTCAGGCCATCCATCTAAGAGAAGGAAATCTCTGACAATAAAACCTTGCTACCAACTACTTACGCCGTGGCAGTTAACCGTTGGGAAGGGAGGCCTCTTCAGTGCTGATCGACAACCTTCCTAGAGCTCGAATCTCGAACAAAATATCCGGTTTGCAAACCTACAATTGCTTAAGGAGTAGATAGGTTCTGCCTATCGCGGGCCCTTGCACTCCTTCTTTGTCTATTAGCCAGGCGCAGAGGTACCAGCGCTGGAACGTTTCTAAACACTCAGTGCCTAGCATTGTTTCCTTACTAGGACAATGAACGCCATTTCTCTTTCACTCTATTTGGGCAACTTGGGGGAAGTTTTGTGCCACTAAGTCTTACATGACCAGTCTGGGTCGCTCTTGTTCCGACAGGTTGAGGGTACAGGTTAGACAGCTTGTCTGGCTGCTGTTTCCGACAGACAGGACAGGAGCCCAAACTGTTGGGTAGCGCTAAGAACAACTGCTCCATCATCAGTTGCATAATATCGTGGGTAGTTGTGTGTGCCATGTCACGCATGGAAAGGGACCCTGCAGTTATCTTCGGTGGGCTTTCCCGAGGCCACAGGCCCATGGACCAGGTCGCGACTAATGGACTGGTTGTGTGAGCTTATTGGCATTTAACAAGCACCCACCTTGCCCAACCCACTCTATAACAAAACAAACATGTCATTACAAAAAAATAAAAGCAAACCTAAACCAGACACCCAACAAAAAACACCTTCACCTTCGCCCTTGAGGCTCGCATTTACAAATATCCAAGGACTTAGAACCAATATCAACGACGAACTGCCCGGATATGCTGGCACTAAGTGAAACAAACCTTCAATCCTTAACCTCTTCTCACCACTTTGACATGACTGACTACCCCCCCCCCCCACACTCTACTGTAAAGACTCTGACAAACATATGCCCAGGCTAGGAGTTTATGTTCGGAACATCCTCCCCCTGACTAGAGAACGTAGGTTAGAATCGGATGACCAAGACTACATGTGCTTTAGCATACCGTTCCCCTTCGACCCAGGACTGTACTCTGCTAAACTCTGTCTCTAAAAGCATAGACAGAGCACTCTCAATTGACTCGAATGCCCAGATACATGTATTTGGGGATTTTAATGACCCCCATCGTGACTGGTTGAGTTTCTCCAGCCTTACTGACGCAGCCGGCAACTCTACGTATAATTTCTCCTTAGCTTACTCCCTCTCACAGACTGTCGATTTCCCGACCCGCATCCCCAATCGAGTAGACAAGCAAGCCTCACTTCTAGACCTTTTCTTGACCTCAATGCCCGAAGCTTGTGTGACGAAAGCTCATAGCCCACTCGGGAATGCTGATCACATTGTGCTAATGATTCATATCACCCTAAAAAGTCGTCCCAAAGCTGATGAACCGTTGCTCAAAATAACGAGATACTACGAACAGGCTGATTTTGAGTCAATCAGAGATCACATCAGCGACGCCCCCTGGAGGGAAACCTTCTCACTCCCTGCTGACCAGTGTGCAAATGAGTTAACTGAATGGGTCAAAGCAGGCATCGAAGCCTATGTCCCCATACGAAAATTCTTTAGCAAGCCCCACTCTCCCCAATGGTTCACCTCGGAATGTGCAGCTGCCATTGCTGAGAGGCATTCCGTAAATTCGGCCGCCATAAGTCAGCTACTAATAGACAGAAATTTATAGAGTCAAGAAATAATTGTAAGGCCGTGATATGTGAAGCAAAGAGAAGGTATAATGAGTTAACAAAAAAAAAACGCATTCAGTCACAGAAACTAGGTACTCGCGATTTCTGGAAAATCTACAATAGTGTGGTGACAATGGTCAATCAACGATTCCCCCACTATCAAAGCACAATTATGTCGTTTGCACGGTAACTGATAAGGCTTAACTACTTGCCCAGCGTTTCGTCTCTAACTCCACTTTGGACTCAGAAAACCACCCCCTCTCTAAATTCCCATTGTGGACCGAAGCCACACTTGATAACCTGGTCATCATGCCATCCCAGGTCAGAGATATCATAAAAAACCTTGACACCTCCAAAGCTTGTGGGCCTAATCTTATACCTGTAATAGTAATAAAGAAATGCTCTGCTGAACTGGCCCCTGTCCTCTCCAAACTCTACAATAAATGCCTAGCTGAATCTTGCTTCCCCGACAGCTGGAAAATTGCCTCTGTGGTACCAGTCTACAAAAATTCTGGGAATATACCGATATTCAGAACTACCACCCAATCAGTTTACTGCCGATCTTTGCCAAAATCTTTGAATCATTAATCAATCTAGCGATAGTCCGGCACTTAGTTAATGCTAAACTTTTTTCTGACCGCCAGTATGGATTTAGAAAAGCACGATCTACTGCAGACATTCTAACAGTCATCTCTGAACGCATGTATCATACTCTCGACAAGGCAGGTGAAGCTAGGGCAGTAGCGCTTGATATATCCAAGGCCTTTGACAAGGTATGGCATAAAGGGCTCCTCCTGAAAATACGATCATACGGTATTACTGGGCAATTACTTAATATAATTAGATCCTTCCTAACCAAAGGAAAAATCCAGGTTGTCCTCGATGGCCGTTCATTTAGAACAACATGACATAAATGCTGGTGTACCCCAGGGATCGATCCTTAGACCTTTGTTGTTCCTGATCTATATAAACGATCTCCCTGATGACACAGAGTCTGAGATTGGTTTATTTGCTGACGACACCACGCTTTACTCTCACCATGTTGGCAAAACAGACGTGATCATATCCGAGCCAATGGCTGAATCCTTAGAAAATGACCTCCAGGCTGTAGTGGATTGGGGTCATAAATGGTTGGTAACTTTTAATGCCGCAAAGACAAAGCTCCTTTCCTTCAATAACTACAAGAAACCTCTTCAACCACCGATTGTCATGGCAAATAACACCCTACTCGAGAGTTCAACATTCAAACTACTCGGCCTAACCTTCACAGGTAACATGAATTGGAACAAATACATCGAAGACATTGCCAATACTGCTGCAAAGAAGGTTGGCTCCCTCTACCGTGCTAGTAAACTCCTCTCACCTGACATTATCCTGTATCTCTACAAAGCCACCATCCGCCCATGCATGGAGTATTGTTGCCACATCTGGACTGGTGCATCATCCACTAGTCTCTCCCTCCTTGACAAGGTCCAAAAAAGAGTTGCCAACCTAATAGGTCCCTCACTGTCAACCAAGCTCCAGTCCCTATCCCATCGCCGCAATGTAGCATCCTTGTGCTTGTTTTACAAATACTTCAATGGATTATGCTCCGATGAACTGGCTACTCTGGTGTCCCCTCGACGTAAATTCACTAGACCAACTCGACAATCAGCTAAATCCCATTCATTCATTGTGGAGGTCCCCAGATGCCAGAGAGCCTTCTACTCCAATAGCTTCTTTCCTCGTGCTGCTGGCCTCTGGAACTCCCTTCCGGCTCCCTGTTTCCTCGACAGTACCGACATGCAGAAGTTTAAAACTAATGTAAACTGACATCTCGCTGCGCAGCTCCCAAATTAGAATGACACCCTAAACCTACTCCCTAATTCTCAGTAGCCCGTTACGTCTACAGTGGCGTCCTGCCTTGTTTGGGGTGAAATATCATTAAAAAAAATACCCCCCAAAACAGCCATAAAAGTTTCAACGGATTCGGAATAGTGGCGTTTAAGAAAGATAGAGTTATCTCCCTCAGCTCGGTTACTTTCTATCCAAAAGCGCCATTTTTTAATGCACCATTGAGATAGAAATTATTTACAACAACATTTAAAAAATGTGCGTTCGGTTGTTAATGCAGGGGAAACAACTCTATTTGAAAACGCGGGTAAATCCTAATAATCTCCCTTTAATATTAAATGAGAAAAATATTTCTTGTTTTATTCATATATTTATGGTATTTTTTTTTATCACACCCGTCGTAATAATAAAAATCAGATTCTACTTTTTTGGGCGATTACATATATACATGGCAAAGTCGAGGTGAGAGCACGAGCAAAGATATGGTCGCACATTTTTGCTCGTGCTCTCACCTAAAAATTTCAGCGAGGTTCGGAATAGAAGCAACTTCTTTTGTACGCCACTAAACTAAGATATTACCAACAACCAAGTAGCTATTTTTTTATTTTAATTTCTAATTTTACTTACTACATAAAAGCAATGGTTTGTTGCACATGTCTCTATCAATCTGTAGTGATATACATGACACATACGGTTTACCCTGTGACGTCCAAATAAAAAGTGTTTTAAAATGGTACGTATGCAGGTGGTTCCATGCAGCATTTTCGGTAAAATAAATACAAAAATATTTATATTTTAACCCAAATCAAACGTGCATTTCGCAAGCTCTTGAGTTTTCGCCAAAAGCTGACAAAAACCTGTTTTACAAATACTTCAATGGAATGTGCTCCGATGAACTTGCTGCTCTGGTGCCCCCTCGACGTAAATACACTTGACGAACCCGACAATCAGCTAAGTCCCATCCATTCACTGTGGAGGTCCCCAGGTGCCGGAGAGCCTTCTACTCTAATAGCTTATTTCCTCGTGCTGGAACTCTCTCCCTACTCCCTGTTTCCCCGACTGTACCGGCATGCAGAAATTTAAAACTAATGTGAACAGACAGCTCCCAATTTAGGATGACCCCCCCAAAATGTTCACTTTAATTCTCAGTAGCCCCTTACGTCTACGGTGGCAACTTACCTTGTTTGGGGTGAACTATGATAAAAATTAAAAAAAAAAAATCAAGAAATTAAACAATAAGATTTCGACGACTTAACATATCGCTAGACGAACCCACCTTCACCCACTCACCCCCCACTTTTACCCACTCACCATCCACCTTCACCCATTCACCACCAACCCAGACATCGCTCTTCAAGGAAAACTCGCTGGTAGTGACACCCTCTTCCCCCTACTCATCACCCAGGCGACCCTTTCAAAGAACACTTAAGCAGCCTTTCTTCGTTCTATTTGCCCTTTGATCACACGATGCAACTACAATTAAGCTTTTCACACTAACATGTCACTGTAACACACATTTCATTACACCTAAAAATAGTCTTTTATCATCGAAAGTAATCCACCACAGAACATTTTCTTTTCTTTTCAGTTTACATGTGCATTTTTCTATTTTTGAATATATATATATATATATATATATATATATATATATATATATATATATCTCATATAAACTTTTAGTCACCTTAACATATGTTGCCACTGAGACGTAAGTAGCTGCTGTGATTAGGGGCCACATTTTTAGGGGCATCCTAAGTGGGGAGTTGTGCAGCAAGATGTTTGTTCACATTACATTTACATTTCTACATGTTGATACAGTCGAGGAAACAAGGAGCAGAGAAGGAATTCCAAATGCAAGATGTCCAAATAAAGAAGGTATTAGAGTAGAAAGTCTTCCGGAATCTGGGCACCTCGACAGTTAAGCGGTGGGACTTTTCTGCTAGTCCATGTTTTTTGAGAGTATTTACATTGGGGGGGGGGGGTAAAGTGCGGTAAGTTCGTCGGAGCACACTAATTGTTTTAAGTAGTTTCTTATTTTTGCTGTATTTGATTAACATTGCGGTGTTTTCTCTACAAGGCTTTATGTAGCAGTAGTACTACAAACGGCAACAACAGAGCAGCAGCAAAAGCGGCCATTAACGATGTTTGAAATATCTGCTTGACTTCTAAGCTGAGCACTGATTGGAGCAAACATGTAATTTCAGTTCTGACTTGCGCAATCAGAAACAATCTCTCATGCGAGCTTAGTACCGGTCCCAAAGATATAAAAAGGAGTGCTCACCACTTTCCTTCCTCTTTTAGCCGCGAGAAGACTGTCTAACTTCTCCATGTCGTTCAGTTCAACCGCCAAAACCCACCGAGAAAAAGACTGCAATATCCAAGATGGCTGACCTGCACCACGTGAACAAATACCACTGCAACTTACTTTATAACAACAACATATGAACTCTACCAGCCTTACAAACTACATCTCTATAAATACCTACATACGTACGTAAAGAGTATCGTCCTAAGAACAGTCTCCGGCTATGAACTCTTCTCTGTTCCCTACAATTAGGGCATTTATCCTTCATATTATGGACTCTCAAACCTGTTTATTAGTTCAGATCCATGGACTTATTCTATTACAAACACTTTCTCTTCTTCTCTCAATATATAAATGTTTAACGCAGATGGTCAATAAAGTTGATATGAATGTGAGAATTGGACTTCGTCGTTTTTCTATACAAACACGCAACAAAATTACGACAGCGCAAAACGTGCATTTTATTTGATGTTTATCTGCACAACGGTGCTATATAACGTCACAGAGCAAGCACCGAGAAGTTGAAAATAGAGAGTGTTTAGTACTGTCATAATTTGAACATATCGTAACATATCTGTAATCATCTATTGTAATAAGTTATATTTTTAATTGAAAATAAAGTATAAGCTAATTCTTTGTTCTCGAAATGCACAAATATTCTTAATTCTATTGGAGTATCGACGATTAAACGTAGACCATTAAAAGAAAATGGCGCTTTTTCTCACGGGAAATTGTAAATGTGATTGTAACATTAGTACGAATAATACAAATTCTTATCTAAAACAAAAGAGTACAATAAACATTTTGGTGGATAAAAGTAGGCTCGTCCCGCTGTTCCTATTCCAAATCCGTAAACAACGCCCCTGGCTTTGGTCATTTTCACGCACTGCTTATTTGTGTCATGTACTCTTCTTTCTCATTCCTTTTTAATAAAAAATAGTTCTTTTAAAAAACATATTTACCTCCAAACAAGGCAGGCCGCCACTGTAAACGTAAGGGGCTACTGAGAATTAGTAGGTACGTGCAAAATCAATGGTCGATTTCCAAAATGTAAAAACATTTTGACCCCCCCCCGTTCACTTAAAAATTCAGTAAAATTCTAGAAATCAACCAATTTTAATGAAATTTTCAATATTTATTAATCAACAATCCAGGAATATAATGAAAGCATTATTTTTTTAAAAAAAATCTTACTGAAAATGTATGATTTTTTTAAAAACAAAATACACCTTTACTAAAGTTATATTTTTATATATCAATAAAAAAATGCATTATTTTTTGTTTTTTTATGAAAATAAAGCATTGTAGATGTTAAAAATTAAAATTATTAAAAAAATATTTTTTATATATTACGAAAAAGGCCCCTAAATACCGTGTTAACAAAATCACTATAACTTGAAGAAAAATTAATTTTTTGAATTAGCGATATTATTATTGAATAAAGCATTGTTTAATCAATATTTTCACAAAAAAATTAATATAATTGCAAAAAATATTTAATGTGATTTTAATGATTAGAGTTTCTGGGGAAATAAAAAATGCGACATAATTATATTTCCTTTTCATACATAAACGTGGCATTATCAGCGCAAAGAATTTTTTTTTATAATCTTGAAAATAAACGAAAAATTGAAAAATTTGAGATCCAGGAACATAACGAAAAAAAGAATTTAAACAATGGATAATTTCTACTAACGATGCACTTGGATTGGTATGGTAGCCCCGTTCTGTAATAAACAGGTGGGATTAGCCTTCCAACAACCACTCAATTTTACACCACTCTCAAAATTTTATTTTTAGAGATTGAACAATTTCGTTAATTTCACAATTCATCGTCAATTATTTAGAAAGATTTGTATTTGTTTTGTCATTTTTTCATTAATAAATATTTAAAAAGTTAAAAACAATTATTTATAAATAAATAAATAGAATTCAAACATGACATATTCTTTCAAAGTTGAATTCTATTTATTAATAAATAATTGTTTTAACTTTTTTTCAATGAATAAATTGTCAGTGTAGTCATTGACTTTAATTTACTTTTTCACACTTAAAATAAAAAATACACTTTATTTTAAAAAGAATGAATGTAATTTATCGTTACGGCACGTTAAGAATAAATCGAGTGACTAAAGTTTTTAATCATCATGTAAATTTTTTTTATAAAATTGACGCAGTTCGTAACGTAAAAATAATTTTTAACATTTAAAAAAAGTTTTATTTCAAATTCTAAGGAAAAACATTGGTAAACAAACGTCATCAATAATTTCAGAGTTCAAATTCTAGTTTTTTGTGCAAACACATTTAAACAGCTTAAAAAATATCTACAAAGAAGGAATTACATTAAAAAATAAAGATTTTAGACTGGGGGATCACTTTCCTTTATAAATTTAACGTAAAATGAGCACCCATTTCCTGGCCGCTTAGCGTAAAACGAGACATGTAATCGACTTGAGATTTTAATTTTGTGGTGGGGGGATTTTTAAAAATAAAAACAAGTAAAAATTTAGCCAATTTAATTTTTTTAGGGGGTTAGGTTTAGGGTTAGGGTTAGAGTTTAGGGTTCAGGGTTAGGGGTTAGGTTTCGGGTTAGGGTTAGCGGTTAGTGTTTATTAAATAAGTAACCCCCAAATAATAAATTGGCTTAATTTCTACGTATTTTTATTAAGTAAAAAAAATTCCCCCACAAAATCTAAATTGCCTAAATTTCTACGTTTTTATGAAATAAATACCCCCCTAAAAAAACCAAATTGCCTAAATTTTTACGCAATTTTATTACCCCCCCTCCCACAAAATTAAAAATTTATAAAGGAAAGTGATACCCCACTCTAAAATCTTGAATATTTAATTCTTTTTTGATTCCTTCTTTTCAGATATTTTTAAAGCTATTTAAATGTATTTGCACGAAAAACTAGAATTTGAACTTTTTTTAGAGGGTAAACTGCGTTGGGTAAGATAGTAAAAAAATACCAAACCATTTGTATATATAAAGTTAAAAATGATAAATTATGACATTTTTGTCTTCCATATATTTTGCATAGCGATAGTCAATTGGTAAACAAAGTTGTTTACCAATTAAATGATGCCGGATTTTACTAATTTATGACTTTTGGGGGGATAATTTTGCTAATTTTTAGTAAAACGTGAGATTTTTTTTTAATTCAGTACCTTATGACTTTAATTTAATAATTATCTTTAAAATAGTTCCAAAAAACTTATATTTATCTTTCAAGGGATTTTTACATCATTTTTTCAAAGTCCAAAATTCACTGATTATTTTTAGGTTTTTAGCCGTCATGATAACATATTTCATTATAATTTATTTTTCACACGTAAATATGCAGTTTTTTTTTCCTTTTAGAGATTAAGTTTAGGCTTTTATCTTTGAAACACAATCAAATTTTACACGGAAACTAATTAAATAATTAATGACAAGCGCTTTTTAATAAGCATAGTCCGTACAAGAGACGGCCATTTTTGCACGTACCTAAGAATTAGGGTGTAGGGTTGGTACTTGTGTAGCGAGATGTCTGTTTACATTAGTTTTAAACCTCTGCATGTCGGTACAGTCGGGGAAGCAGGAAGCAGGGAGGGAGTTCCACAGGCCGGCAGCACGAGGAAAGAAGCTATTAGAGTTGAATGCTCTCCTGCATCTGACAAAGAGTCTTTGAAAATCTATAGACCAAATAAATAGATTGCTATTATTTAAAATGTGCTTCTTGTAGCTGAGGTTAACTCGATGTTTGGAGTAAAAAAAAAAGAGAAAAACAAAAGAGTTCGATTGGAAAAGCTGTATGAGAGTTATCTCCCTTGTACAATAGAACCCCCCCCCCCCTCCTCTACTGGTAGAAAAATTGGACCTTTTAAAAAAAAGGGTACTGTTCCAGATGACGCGCCTAATTTCCGTGACTTCGCGTCGACAACGATCGGGCATGTCGCGGAACGGTCCGAGCGTTGACGGAATAATATCATTTTTTCTTATAAAAATTTTACCCTCCCCCCCAAAAAAACATTATTTTCACACACACAAAAAAAAAAAAGAAGATTTTTTCTTTGAATTTATTCGTCTTATATTAGCTTCTGCCAGTCTTCCAGTCAGAGCTTGGTAGTTTGAATACAGTGCGCTCTAACCCATTTTCTTTGCTTTATGTTAGAAAGAAGAAGAAAAAAAGAAAAACAGCGAAACAAATGAAAAAGAAAACATTGACCCCCCCCCCCGAAATTTTTTCTTTCACTTGACCCCTCCCCCTCCACCCCACAGTTTGTTCGGTTTTTATCTTTTTATCTATGTATTTTTTCTTTGAATTTATTCGTCTTATATTATCACCTGCAAGTCTTCCATTAACGATTGGCGTTTTCGTTTCGGCAATTCTCGGGCGCTTCCGTGACCGGCCCGATCGTTTTCGACGCGAAGTCAAGGAAATTAGGCGCGTCAAAATAAGAATTGAACTGTCGAAATTAAAGAGATTACTTCTTTTTCTCAACAATTGATTTTAACAAACATTTTCCGTATTTCTTGTTCGTTTATTTATTTATTTATTTATATTTTATCTCAACTTATTTTTTAAGATTATTTATTTTAGCAAAGATATTTGTCAACAATTGATTTTTAAGCGCTCCACCATCCATCCGTTTTTCTCAACTTTTTTTACAAATAATTTTTTTTATTTTTTCGGCGTACAATTACCTATCATGTCGCTAGAGAATTCCTTGCTTTTTTGATTTTTTTCCAAATATTTTTGATTTTAGGAAGGGGGATCAGTTTCCTATATAAATTTTACGTAGACTGATCCCTCACTTTTTGACCATGTTGCATGTTTTTTCACATTTTTTACGGACCAATTTTTTTCTTTTTTCTGTGTTTGTACACAGAAAAAAGAAAAAAAAAATGGTCCGTTAGAGAATTCCGGGTTGTCTGGAAATTTTTGGAAAAATTTGTGATGGTCAAAAAGTGGGGATCATTTTACGTTAAATTTATATAGGAAAATGACCCCCCCCCTCCTAAAAATATTTGAAAAAGAATTCTAAAAATCACGGAATTAATAAAAAAAACATTATTAGTAAAAAAGTTTCTAAAAACGGGTGGTTGAAAATATTTTTATTTAGAAAAGCAACAAAGATTAAAAAAAATTTTTTAAATAGAATTTTTTTTTTATTGGCTACGCCAATAAATAAAGAAGTATCACACGAAACCGTTTGAAGGTTCGAAGAGACTTTATTCCCGAGCTAACAAACACAACCAAACGTCTGAGCAGACGAGAAGGGCAAATAACTCAGTCATACTTAGTTATCGCCCCTGGCCTATAAGTATACATAAAATACTGGCGTTAGTTAAAGAAAACAACTTTTACATTGAAAGAAAAACAACACTAAAAATGCAATTTCATTGGCTATTTGAATTTAAATTTTTTAATAATAATAGTTAAAAAAATGTCAGCCCTCGAACATCTTCATACCAATGAGGGATATATTGTGGACCATAGATTAAAGGTTTTTTTTCTCTTTTACAAAAATTAATCAAAAATGAAGTCCATATTGCAACTTCCATAGGTTTAATAGCATGCGAAATACTCAGGAATGTGACAAAAAGAACAAATAATATAGATGGATGTCGATGGGAATGCCGTACACGTAAGTGTCAGTCAGTAAAAAAATAAATAAAAATATAAAATAAATAAAAAAATATAAAAAATAAATAAAAAAATAAAGTGAGATAAGTTATCTCCCTTTCTTTGCCACCCTAAAGTAAAAAAAAAGATCCGAAAATTGAACTCTAGTAATGACGTATGAATGAATGAATATAACTGGTATTGAATGTCAAAACTCCGTGAAATATTGAAATAAAAAGATTTAATGCGACAATTAATACTTTTTCAATAATGGATTTTATAGCGACAAGAAATTTCACAAGAAGCCGGGGAAATAAATTATCGAGGAATCACAAAGGAAAAATTCTTTATAAAACAACATTCCATCTAAACACCTCAATACCTCATCTACCCTTGCCGGAATATTTCTAACAGCTACGAGTTCTTACATAGTTGTTTCTCGGCTAATGACTATTGTTCTACTAAAAAGATGGAATAACTGTGACTCAGCCAAACTATTGACACAACTTAAGGTAATAGTTACAATCCCTTTTAATTACCCGTTTACTTGGCAACATACAACATACTTAAAAAAAAATGGCGCTCATGTAGAGTAAGTCACTGCTGACAAAGGGAAATAACTCTAATTGAGATTTATCTTTTTTTTTTCAGAAGAGAATTTGGGACGCCAAAACCAACACAACTTAGATGGAATTGTACTTTTTATTAAAATGGTGAAAATTTGACGATAGTTGCAGAGGAATTGAAATTTTTATTCAAGAAAACTTTTTGAATGTAACAAGATTTATAACATATTAATGGGAAAAAATAATGTTAAGTACATTAAGAAAAGAAAAGAAAAGAAAGCTGCGACTTTTTTTTTTTAATGTAACAAAGTTTATAACATTAATAACTGGAAAATTAAACAAAATACTGCGAATATACAGTTCGGTTTAACATTATATTTTCGCACGATTGGTGACATTTATTGGATGTGTTTCTGTTTAATTATCGATTTTTAGCGATTATCAAGGCTCCACGTGCAGGGCTTATGGGTGGCCATTTTTCTTTTCCTGTGGACACTTGTTTTGTTTTGAACTAAAAACGCTTTAAAATAAGTTAAAACACAAATAAACTTATCCAGGTAGGTCGAAGAGTAACTTATCTTGCCTTTGGTAATATTTGTTTGTTGTATATTTGTTTATTTCTCACCTCTTTTTCGTGCTGTTAGATACCCAAATGCCCAACTTTGTTACAGTAAAAAAAGTCGTCACAGTTTTCTTTAATAAAAATTCCAATTTTTCTGCAACTATCGTCGCTTTTTCAACATTAAAAAAAGGTACAATTCATCTAAGCTGCGTCCCAAATTTGCTTATGATAAAAAAAAAAAATGATAAATCTTTTAGTCAACGAAAGTTATTTCCCTTGCACTATACATGAGCGCCATTTTAAAAAGTATGTTATATGTTCCCATATGAGAGCGTTGCCAAGTAAAAGAGTAATTAAAAGGGAGTGTAACTGACGTCAAATTTAATTTGTATAAATTAGCAGTGAAAATCTTTTTGTTCTCACAAATAAGTATTTTTAATTTTGAATTGGTTTCGTCGATCCTGATATCGATAGCATCTACACCCAAACATTAACCAGAGCTCAATGAATGACCCAATGGGTCATATTTTTATGCTAATATATCCTCTGCTGTATAATAAAGAACAATGTGTATTTAATAAAGAAAAAAAATGACGTATTTGTATAAAGTCTCAACCTTTAAAATAAATAATTTTATTCATAAAAAAAATCAGATTTTGTTTTTTCAAGTTTCTATAAATAATAATGTTTCATAAGATGTGACCAACTTCTATTCTAAAAAGCACCAACCACGCGATACACTCGTGTCAACAACGCCTGAAGTATACTTTTCTGTCTCCACGGCATGACCACACATCCTAAGGTTAATACCAGTAAAACGAGGGGGGGGGGTAAAGACTCGCTTTGAAAAATGACATATTTGTCGAACGTCCTCTCCCTTTAAAATAAATAATTTTATCCATTTAATAACAAAAAAAAAAAGAAATTATTTTTTGGGGTTTCAAATTTCTAAATGAATTTCGAATGACGTGCTTTTCATGATGGTCGATGTCTCTACCTTCAAAAACTTACATTTAGAATGTTTTTGTCGCTCTCCTTGGAACCTTTAAAGATTAAATTATTAAGAGGAAGATGAATTTGAACTTCTTTTTTCCAAATGACGATGTAATGAAATCTTCCTCCTACCTCTAAAATCTGGATGCCGAGATTTTAACAAGAAGGTGTGAAGTTTTCGGATTTTTCTAATATCTTTTCGCACCTTCACGCTTAAGACAACACTGGGAATCCATCCCATCGTATTAAAGATACCAAGCATAACAGTTCTTTAGTCGATGCTTTTGTGCCAGTCAAAGCGCCTCATCTTTGTGTTTTCTCCGACGTCGTATGCAATCGCTAAACCTTGTTACTCTCGCTGTCGAGGTGAACCTACAAAATTGCAAGTCTAACGGATAGCTGAGACCACCGAAGAGGATTTAATTCCGACCAAATAACCTCGACGCACGGTTTTCGTGTACATAAGTCAAATTCGTTAAATAAAAAAACACACACAAAAAACAAGCAGCTGTAGCCTCCATTAAGAACTCAACAAAATTTAAACAAAATAACATTTTTTTGATATACTCTGAAAGTATGAACCAGGTGACTATATATTAAACGATACACTTGTCTGTCTGTTCTTTTTTTATGCTACAAAGCATAACATATATGAAGTCATATACCAAATATTGCGTAGATGATATTTGTAGAGCAAAAGATTGAAACCGGCAAGGACACCCACGATTGGACAGCTGAATGGAGATTGAAGGTCCTTTAATGTCGGCCGATTTGCAAGTACGGTCTGCAGTATCCTTGCCAGTAGTAAAACACCAATAAATCAATGAACCGTAAAAAACGTGTGTTGTGTCTTTTTGATGAGATTTCGTGTGAGTTTACGCATGCGCGTTTTTGTAAATGGGATGAGTTATGCAGCAGCTCTGATGTATGAAATGTGGGTGTTGTAAGCATTGCTCACTCACTTTCTGTTCAGTATCATGACGTGAGTAAAATTTCTAGATATTAAAATATATTTGCATTATACTCATCGTGTGTCCGTTTATAAAAGACCCGTTTTTTTTTCTCCGTGAAAAAATTCCGTAATGATTTATACAAAAGACAAAACAAAAAAACAAAGACCAACAAACAAATGAAACGCTGCATGTCACATTTTTATGTTCAACGTTAAAAGTAAAATTCTTCACTTGTTGTTGCGTTATAAACCTTGTGCCATCCCCGCTGAAACCAAGTTACCGTTATCATTACAGGAACATTAAACTACACAATAGTCATTCATATTTTCATTACCGGTCGTTCTTTTATGTGTGTCTGTATGGTCCTCACAGGCTGAGAGAATGACGTCATGTAAGTAACACTTCTTATTTATGCCTTCAAAAAGACTAACCCTCACCCAAAACTGATGGAAGACAGCGGTTATGTATTCAACGTGATCTTCGTTCCATATCACTGACCAGCGGTAGAGAGAAAGAGACAGATCGAAATCACTAATTAATTATATCTTTACACGCCCGAACGCCTTACGTGTTTCAAAACGGACTTCCTTTTCTCTCACCCTCTCTCTCCCTCTTTGAGCCATGTGACGTCATATCCGTTTTTAGCCATTCCCACAGCTTAAGCGATTTTCAACTTGGGTCAATCGAGTTGACCTCCGCTAACCTTTCAGCAGTTCCAGTTCTTGTTATTGTGAACTAATTAAATTATATGCTAGAGGAGCTACTCGCTCAAAATCTGACAGTGTGAAAGAAGAAATAAATAAATTGATGTTGTGAATATTTCGCGTGTCTGTGTTCATAAATTAATCACAAGACAGCTTACGGCTATTAAGACCAAGATGGCGATCCAGTTCACTATGTGGGTGTCGCCGGACAAGGAATATACACCACTAATGACGGGGAAAATTATGTTTTGCCAGTGTTCGCACTCGCTATTTATCTAAATATATTACTAAAATATTTTAGTGTTGGGACGATTAATCGGAATCGGAAAAATTAGTGCCTAATTTCCGATGGCAAAAACGATTCTTTTAATTGTTTTTTGTTTTTTAAACTTAATTTTCCATTGCTGGTACTGATGCTAAAATGGTAAATATTTATTCATTTTAAAATCAAAACCATCAAAATCCAAATCCATAAATAAACACCCACAAATGTTTTTTTACATTTGCGAAAATATATGCGCATATTAGATGGGTTTTACGGTCATCCGAAAATCAAAAATAAGAAGAACAACAACTCTATAGCTAAATATTTAGATATTTTAAATTAATCGGAATCCGTAATTGTATCGGAATTGTGAATTCAGAACAGAATCAGTCATTGTATCGGAATCGGGAATTCAGAACAGATTCGGTAATTGTATCGGAATCGGGAATTTAGAACAGAATTCGTAATTGTATCGGAATTGGGAATTCAGAACAGAATCGGTCATTGTATCGGAATCGGGAATTTAGAACAGAATCGATAATTGTATCGGAATCGGGAATTTAGAACAGAATCGGTAATTGTATCGGAATCGGGAATTTAGAACAGAATCAGTAATTGTATCGGAATCAGGAATTTAGAACAGAATCGGTAATTGTATCGGAATCGGGAATTTAGAACAGAATCGGTAATTGTATCGGAATCGGGAATTTAGAACAGAATCGGTAATTGTATCGGAATCGGGAATTTAGAACAGAATCGGTAATTGTATCGGAATCGGGCAAATATGGGAATCGTCCCATGTACACCAAGAATCTATTCTTGGACCTCTACTGTTCCTGATTTTCATAAATGATCTCCCTGATGCCATTGCGATAGAAATATTTGCTGACGACACCACGCTCTACTCTCGTCATGTGGGCAAAACCGACGCGCACATATCTGAGGCAATGGCCAAATCCTTAGAAAATGACCTCCAGTCTGTAGTGGATTGGGGTAAAAAATGGATGGTAACTTTTAATGTCGCAAAGACAAAGCTACTTTCCTTCAATAACTACAAGAAACCTCTTCAACCATCGATTGCCATGGCAAATAACACCCTACCTGAGAGTTCATCATTCAAACTCCTCGGCCTAATCTTCACATATAACATGAATTGGAATAAATACATTGAAGACATTGCCAAGGCTGCTGCAAAGAAGGTGGTCTCCCTCTACCGTGCTAGTAAACTTCTGACACCTGACATTATCCTATATCTCTACAAAGACACCATCCGCTCATGCATGGAGTATTGTTGCCATATCTGGGCTGGTGCATCATCCACTAGTCTCTCGCTCTTAGACAAGGTCTAAAAAAGAGTTGCCCACTTAATAGGTCCTTTAATATCCACCAAGCTCCAGCCCCTGTCCCATCACTGCGATGTTGCATCCTTGTGCCTGTTTTACAAGTACTTCAATGGATTGTGCTCTGATGAGTGTGCTTCTCTAGTACACCCACGACGTAAATTCACTAGACAAACCCGACAATCTGCTAAATCCCATCCATACACCGTGGAGGTCCCCAGATGCCGAAGAGCTTTCTACTCCAAAAGCTTCTTTTCTTCGCGCTGCTGGACTCTGGAACTCCCTCCCTGCCCCCTGCTTTCCTGACGTTACTGACATGCAAAAATGTAAAACTAATGTAAACAGACATCTCGCTGCGCAGCTCCTAATTTAGATTGAACCCCCCCCAAAAAAAACCTTCACCCTTTTTTTCTCAGTAGCCGCTTACGTCTACAGTGGCGGCCTGCCTTGTTTGGGGTGAACTATGATAAAAAATTACGTCAGTCATTTTTTTTTACATTTATAAATTATTATAATTTCTGATGCCCGTTGACTTTTTATTATAAGGTTTTTGACTTTTTATTATAAGGTTTTTGACTTTTTATTATTTAAGGTATATATTATACACCGAACATTATTTTAGGTATATATTATACACCGTTGACTTTTTATTATGAGGTTTGACTTTTTATTATAAGGTTTTTGACTTTTTATTAGTTAAGGTATATATTATACAATGTTGACTTTTTATTATGAGGTTTGACTTTTTATTATAAAGTTTTTGACTTTTTATCATTAAAGGTATATATTATACACCGTTGACTTTTTATTATTTAAGGTATATATAATACACCGTTGACTCTTTATTATAAGGTTTTTGACTCTTTATTATTTAAGGTATGTATTATACACCGTTGACTTTTTATTATAAGGGTTTTGACTTTTTAGTATTTAAGGTATATATTATACACCGTTGACTTTTTATTATAAGGGTTTTGACTTTTTAGTATTTAAGGTATATATTATACACCGTTGACTTTTTATTATAAGGGTTTTGACTTTTTAGTATTTAAGGTATATATTATACACCGTTGACGTTTTATTATGAGGTTTGACTTTTTATTATTAAAGGTATATATCATACACCGTTGACTTTTTATTATAAGATTTTTTACTTTTTATTATTTTATGTATATATTATACACCGTTGACTTTTTATTATAAATTTTTTGACTTTTTATTATTTACGGTATATATTATACACCGTTGACTTTTTATTATAGGGTTTTTGACTTTTTATTATTTAAGGTATATATCATACACCGTTGCATTTTTATTATAAGGTTTTTGACTTTTTATTATTTAAGGTATATATTATACACCGTTGACTTTTTATTATAGGGTTTTTGACTTTTTATTATTTAAGGTATATATTATACACCGTTGACCTTTTATGATAAGGTTTTTGACTTTTTATTATTTAATGTATATATTATACACCGTTGACGTTTTATTATAGGGTTTTGACTTTTTATTATTAAAGGTATATATATACACCGTTGACTTTTTATTATAAAGTGTTTGACTTTTTATCATTTAAGGTATATATTATACACCGTTGACTTTTTATTATTTAAGGTATATATTATACACCGTTGACTTTTTATTATAAGGTTTTTGACTTTTTATCATTTAAGGTATGTATTATACATCGTTGACTTTTTATCATAAGGTTTTTGACTTTTTATTATTTAAGGTATATATAATACACCGTTGACTCTTTATTATAAGGTTTTTGACTTTTTATCAATTGAGGTATGTATTATACACCGTTGACTTTTTATTATAAGGTTTTGACTTTTTATTATTAAAGGTATATATTTTACACCGTTGACTCTTTATTATAAGGTTTTTGACTTTTTATTATTTAAGGTATATATTATACACCGTGTACTTTTTATTATAAGGTTTTTGACTTTTTATTATTTAAGGTATATATTTTACACCGTTGACTTTTTATTATAAGGTTTTTGACTTTTTATTATTTTAAGTATATATCATACACCGTTGACTTTTTATTGTAAGGTTTTTGACTTTTTATTATAAGGTTTTTGGCTTTTTATTATTTAAGGTATATATTATACACCGAACATTATTTTAGGTATATATTATACACCGTTGACTTTTTATTATGAGGTTTGACTTTTTATTATAAGGTTTTTGACTTTTTATTAGCTAAGGTATATATTATACAATGTTGACTTTTTATTATAAAGTTTTTGACTTTTTATCATTAAAGGTATATATTATACACCGTTGACTTTTTATTATTTAAGGTATATATTATACACCGTTGACTCTTTATTATAAGGTTTTTGACTCTTTATTATTTAAGGTATATATTATACACCGTTGACTTTTTATTATAAGGGTTTTGACTTTTTAGTATTTAAGGTATATATTATACACCGTTGACGTTTTATTATAAGGTTTTGACTTTTTATTATCAAAGGTATATATCATACACCGTTGACTTTTTATTATAAGATTTTTGACTTTTTATTATTTTATGTATATATTATACACCGTTGACTTTTTATTATAAATTTTTTGACTTTTTATTATTTAAGGTATATATTATACACCGTTGACTTTTTATTATAGGGTTTTTGACTTTTTATTATTTAAGGTATATATCATACACCGTTGACTTTTTATTATAAGGTTTTTGACTGTTTATTATTTAAGGTATATATTATACACCGTTGACTTTTTATTATAGGGTTTTTGACTTTTTTTTATTTAAGGTATATATTATACACCGTTGACCTTTTATGATAAGGTTTTTGACTTTTTATTATTTAATGTATATATTATACACCGTTGACTTTTTATTATAAGGTTTAGACTTTTTATTATTAAAGGTATATATATACACCGTTGACTTTTTATTATAAAGTTTTTGACTTTTTATCATTTAAGGTATATATTATACACCGTTGACTTTTTATTATTTAAGGTATATATAATACACCGTTGACTCTTTATTATAAGGTTTTTGACTTTTTATCATTTAAGGTATGTATTATACACCGTTGACCTTTTATTAGAAGGTTTTTGACTTTTTATTATTAAAGGTATATATAATACACCGTTGACTCTTTATTATAAGGTTTTTGACTTTTTATTATTTAAGGTATATATTATACACCGTGTACTTTTTATTATAAGGTTTTTGACTTTTTATTATTTAAGGTATATATTATACACCGTTGACATTTTATTATAAGGTTTTTGACTTTTTATTATTTTAGGTATATATTATACACCGTTGACTTTTTATTGTAAGGTTTTTGACTTTTTATTATAAGGTTTTTGACTTTTTATTATTTAAGGTATATATTATACACCGAACATTATTTTAGGTATATATTATACACCGTTGACTTTTTATTATGAGGTTTGACTTTTTATTATAAGGTTTTTGACTTTTTATTAGTTAAGGTATATATTATACAATGTTGACTTTTTATTATACAGTTTTTTACTTTTTATCATTAAAGGTATATATTATACACCGTTGACTTTTTATTTATTAAGGTATATATAATACACCGTTGACTCTTTATTATAAGGTTTTTGAATCTTTATTATTTAAGGTATATATTATACACCGTTGACTTTTTATTATGAGGGTTTTGACTATTTAGTATTTAAGGTATATATTATACACCGTTGACTTTTTATTATAAGGTTTTTGACTTTTTAGTATTTAAGTATATATTATACACCGTTGACGTTTTATTATAAGGTTTTGACTTTTTATTATTAAAGGTATATATCATACACCGTTGACTTTTTATTATAAGGTTTTTTACTTTTTATTATTTTAGGTTTATATTATACACCGTTGACTTTTTATTATTTAAGGTATATATTATACACCGTCGACTTTTTATTATAAGGTTTTTGACTTTTTAGTATTTAAGTATATATTATACACCGTTGACTTTTTATTATAAGGTTTTGACTTTTTATTATTAAAGGTATATATAATACACCGTTGACTTTTTATTACAAGTTTTTTGACTTTTTATTATTTTAGGTTTATATTATACACCGTTGACTTTTTATTAAGAGGTTTGACTTTTTATTATTTAAGGTATATATTATACACCGTTGACTTTTTATTATAAGGTTTTTGACTTTTTATTATTTTAGGTTTATATTATACACCGTTGACTTTTTATTATAAGGTTTTTGACTTTTTATTATTTAAGGTATATATTATACACCGTTGACTTTTTATTATGAGGTTTGACTTTTTATTATTTAAGGTATATATTATACACCGTTGACTTTTATTATAAGGTTTTTGACTTTTTATTATTTTAGGTTTATATTATACACCGTTTATTTTTTATTATAAGGTTTTTGACTTTTTATTATTTTAGGTATATATTATACACCGTTGACTTTTATTATAAGGTTTTTGACTTTTTATTATTTTAGGAATATATTATACACCGTTGACTTTTTATTATAAGGTTTTTGACTTTTTATCATTTAATGTATATATTATACACCGTTGACTTTTTATTATAAGGTGGAGGATTTCTTTCCGAAATCAGTTCAGTCGGCGAGGTAAGTCTGGGGTGGTTGTCTGACTTGCTATTTATTTACTCATTTACCCATCACCGATCGAAATGGTTTTGTCCGGAGGCTACAAAAGGCACGTGTTCTACTCGCTGACTTTTGCGTGACGAGATAGAATTCATATATATTTTATATACGCGTGTACATCCTCCATCAAAAATTTGGGGAAAATGATTCTTCGCTAGTGTTCGCACTGATATTCTTAGTCATATAAAATAACGTCTCAATCGGTGAACTTATCCAAATAATAAGAAAGACAGAAAACGTCTCAAATTGGAAATTAAAACAAACAACCGTATAAATCGTATAGAAAGAAGAAATAAAAATAAAAAATAAAAATAACGTCTTATTATGGAAATTGAGTGAAGGTTTTCTTCCGAATTCTTTTCAGACAGTGAGGGTGGTTGCTGACTTACTATTTGCTTTCTCCCTTTCCAAAAGCACTTGTAATGGTTTCGTCCCGTACTTTTTACTCGCCAACTTTTGTGTGACAGATGTATATATATATATATATATATATATATATATATATATATATATATATACAAAATACACATTGGTATTTCTAACGTGTTGGCGTCGCTAGAAAATAACACAACAAATAAAATAAATAAATAAAAATAAAAAAGTCGATAAAAAATCACTAACAATCAAAAATGGTTGATCGATATAAACAATTTACTTATCTCTTTATTTGTATACGTGATGAATACATCCGTATGAGTCATCGATAATAGAAAAAGGTAAAAAAATGTAAACTTTAAAGTTCGAATGTGTTTTTCTTTTTTCAACAATAACATTCAGACACAATCGAGTTAATCAGATTTGTCGTTCGATGCGACTTCAATTGATTCTTCAATTGGGTCGATCGTACAACAAAAAACGAATGGTCTTAATCACATACAACAATCGATATCCGATATTTTCAATCCGACTGTCTGCTCTTTTTTTTTTTTGATTGTCCATCTTTGGATTATCATCCACTTCTCGTAGACAAAACCTTCGCGTAGAAAGAGGAAGGAAATTCCCTTGTCCTTTTTTTTTGAATTCGTTTTTGTTTTGTCATTTTTTCAAGTTTAAATATTTGAGCTTTTTAAAAAAAGTCTGTTTTAAAATATAATTTCATCTTCGTTGTCAAATAGTTATATATATATATATATATATATATATATATATATATATATATATATATATATATATATATATATATATATATATATATATATATATACTGATGCTTGTGAGAATCGGCTTTTTTTTGACGGTCAGAGTTTTTGATTTGCACTTGTATATAGTGCTCGATGTCTTCCCAGACGAAAAGATTATGAGTTTATTTATTTTTTAAATATGTCATTACCATGGTTTCACGCGTTCCTGCGATCGTCAGACGGCGTACTGCTCAACTTTGCAGTCAAATTCACGCTTTATTATTATTTATTCATTTGGAAATTAAGGCCGATGAATAATAATAATAATAATAATAATAATAATAATAATAATAATAATAATAATAATAATAATAATAATAATAATAATAATAATAATAATAATTATTATTATTATTATTATTATTATTATTATTATTATTATTATTATTATTATTATTATTATTATTATTATTATTATTATTTCACAGTAGTCTAAACTTTTGGATGTTTTTAATGGGAGTTTCTTATTTTTTTAACTTCAAGTCAATTCCCTTGACCTTAGACATTCAAGCTGTACAGTAACACTTTTGTACTGTTGCACAATTGAAACAGAAATTGTCTCTCTATCATCATCATCATCATCATCATTATTATTATTATTATTATTATTATTATTATTATTATTATTATTATTATTATTATTATTATTATTATTATTATTATTATTATTATTATTATTATTATTATTCATCGGCCTTAATTTCCAAATGAATAAATAACAAAGCGTGAATTTGACTGCAAAGTCGAGCAGTACGTCGTCTGACGGTCGTAGAAACACGTGAAACCACGGTAATGCCATATATATAAAAAAAAACATTTTTCTTAGTACTATATATATATATATATATATATATATATATATATATATATATATATATATATATATATATATATATATATATATTAATATATATATATATTATTTTACAGTTATTACTATGTAATAACTTTGGTATATATCCGATCCAATAATGCCATCTACTAAAATAATACTTAGTAGAACTGGTACATATTTGTGGGTTGTTTGGCTTGCGATTATAAATTGGCTTTGATGAGGTCGCACAGACCGAAACCTCGCCCTGTCGATGTAAGCCAAAACACTCACAAATTCATATATATATATATATATATATATATATATATATATATATATATATATATATATATATATATATATATATATATATATATATATACTCCAGGTAAGTTTATAGCCACAGGATAAACTCCAGTAGTTCCTTACTTTTATATAAAAGTGCTCAATAATAGAGCTGTATATTTATTACGCATGAAACTTTTTATTCATACAAACATCTTTTGGCTACATATTTGCAGACATTTTTCAGTCAAAGGTGCAAATCAGTGAGACCTCTTCAGACCTCTCTTTAGAATTGGATGCGAAAATCAAAAGTTGCAAAATTTTGGTTTACGATTTTCGCATCCACTTCGAATAGCTGATTTACATTTTTGACCAAACATAATGCTTGTATAAATAAACAGTTATATATATATATATATATATATATATATATATATATATATATATATATATATATATATATATATATTGTGTACATTTTAAAATTTATTATACATTAGTTTATTTACATAATACCGATATAATTGGATGTAAGTGTTCATATATTCATAGATATATTTGTGGGCAAGAGTATTTTTTTTGTTGAGGTCAGAATGTGTTTGTAAATAAAATAAAGGTTCTATGCCTTGACATAATAAAGCGGGGGTTCTGTTTTCTAATAAAAGTCAATAAAGATTTGAACTTCGCGCACTCAATATAATAATACTATATCGGAAGATTCTCCTCGCCTCAAAGTTCCAGCATCAAAAGAAGGGGGGGGGAAAGGGGGTGGATAAAATATATTAATTGTTTATTTTAAAATCACTTGAAAAGTTCTCACGTTGAACTATCAGAATGAATTTAGTTTTCAACGTCCCAACTGAAAATACAGGGTGTCCCAAAAGTCACTGACACTTGAAATTTTTTTATAACTTCTGTGTTTTTAAATATTTTTCTTTTCTTTTTTCAGAGTAGTTGAAGCTATCCTTCCGACATTATCATGAGCAAATACAGCATTGAGGAACGAACCTACATTGTACTTTCAGTCATGTGGGTCAAATTCAGAAACGCAGCCGTGTTACCGACGACATTTTAACATTAGAGATGCGCCAAACTATTAAAGCCATAATAAGCCGTTTTCAAAAACAAAGTGAAGTATGTGATCCGGAAGGTCTCGTTCAGCAAGAACTGAAGACACTTGAAGCGAAGTCTGGAACGAGATCCAACAGTTTCAATCAGAAGAAGATCCCGAAAGTTGGGAGTTTCACGATCCTCCTTACATAGGATTTTGCATGACATGGACATGTTTCCATACAAAATTCAGCTTGGCCAGCAGCTTCAGCCTCAGGATTATGAGCAAAGACCGGAATTTGCTATGAGACTTCAGGATTTTGTAGTCAGTGTCAGTGACTTTTGGGACACCCTTCAAAAGCTCAATATTCCTCATTCGAAATATATATATATATATATATATATATATATATATATATATATATATATATATATATATATATATATATATATATATATATATATATATATATATATATGTAAAGGAGTAAGGCTACCAACATTTGTAAAATGTTTTTTTTCAACATTTATTTATTATTTTGTTATTTTATAATTTCATCATTTTATATAACGCGTTTCAAGCGGGGTTGTTTCATTAATGAAACAACACTCTTTCAAATCGAAAGACATTTCTTCAAATGGATTTACATATCTGATGAATACGGACCACCGCTTGAAACGTGTTATATAAAATTATAAAATGATAAAACAACAAAATAATAAATAAATGTTCAAAAAACCTTTTACAAATGTTGGTAGCCTTACTCCTTTACATATATACTTTTATCTCGTTGGAACTGCACTAATACTGCACTACCCTCTTTAAATTTTTTGAATTTTTATTGACGTGGTTGTTTATACGTCTGAGGAAACCTAATTAAAGGGTCGAAATAATTTATAATGTATACAACCTTAATGTGTGTATAGTTTTCCTTTTAATAATTCTCTCTCTCTCTGTCTGTCTGTCTCTCTCTCTCTCTCATATATATATATATGTATATAATTATTAATGACAATATATGTATTAGCATATACCATCAGTTCATTTTACTTTGTAGTCTCCTTAAAAGATTCAGCTCAATGCTTGTCAATTATTTATAACAGAGCAAAATATAAGTCAGTTCATATCATATTCCAATAACAATGGTTTTATTTTATTATTTTTATTTTTTCACATTTCCAAAAAATATAAAAT
>OY744522.1:15311442-15321442 GCA_963556195.1 Sepiola atlantica | reverse complement strand
CTTGATGTTCAAAAAAAAAAGAAGAAAACCCCAACTAAAAACATCCAAAAGTTGAGACAACTATGAAAAATAATAATAATAATAATAATAATAATAATAATAATAATAATAATAATAATAATAATAATAATAATAGCAACACGCGGCGGATCTACATTAATGGGGACTCTGAAATTTAAAGTGCTCCCTTAATGGATACTTGATAATCACTGTTATCATTATCGAGCTGCTCTATAGTGGATGTCCACTAATTTGAAAATGTAATTCAATCTCTATATCTTCGATTTGGATAAAACACAACATTGGATGAACTCACAACCGAATGCAGCGGTATTAATGAAGATTTACTTGACCTTTTCGGTATTAATGAAGATTTACTTGACCTTTTCGGTATTGATGAAGATTTACTTGACCTTTTCGGTATTGATGAAGATTTACTTGACCTTTTCGGTATTAATGAAGATTTACTTGACCTTTTCGGTATTAATGAAGATTTACTTGACCTTTTCGGTATTGATGAAGATTTACTTGACCTTTTCGGTATTGATGAAGATTTACTTGACCTTTTCGGTATTGATGAAGATTTACTTGACCTTTTCGGTATTAATGAAGATTTACTTGACCTTTTCGGTATTAATGAAGATTTACTTGACCTTTTCGGTATTAATGAAGATTTACTTGACCTTTTCGGTATTGATGAAGATTTACTTGACCTTTTCGGTATTGATGAAGATTTACTTGACCTTTTCGGTATTAATGAAGATTTACTTGACCTTTTCGGTATTAATGAAGATTTACTTGACCTTTTCGGTATTAATGAAGATTTACTTTACCTTTTCGGTATTGATGAAGATTTACTTGACCTTTTCGGTATTGATGAAGATTTACTTGACCTTTTCGGTATTAATGAAGATTTACTTGACCTTTTCGGTATTAATGAAGATTTACTTGACCTTTTCGGTATTAATGAAGATTTACTTGACCTTTTCGGTATTAATGAAGATTTACTTGACCTTTTCGGTATTAATGAAGATTTACTTGACCTTTTCGGTATTAATGAAGATTTACTTGACCTTTTCGGTATTAATGAAGATTTACTTGACCTTTTCGGTATTAATGAAGATTTACTTGACCTTTTCGGTATTAATGAAGATTTACTTGACCTTTTCGGTATTAATGAAGATTTACTTGACCTTTTCGGTATTGATGAAGATTTACTTGACCTTTTCGGTATTAATGAAGATTTACTTGACATTTTCGGTATTGATGAAGATTTACTTGACCTTTTCGGTATTAATGAAGATTTACTTGACCTTTTCGGTATTAATGAAGATTTACTTGACCTTTTCGGTATTAATGAAGATTTACTTGACCTTTTCGGTATTAATGAAGATTTACTTGACCTTTTCGGTATTGATGAAGATTTACTTGACCTTTTCGGTATTAATGAAGATTTACTTGACCTTTTCGGTATTGATGAAGATTTACTTGACCTTTTCGGTATTGATGAAGATTTACTTGACCTTTTCGGTATTAATGAAGATTTACTTGACCTTTTCGGTATTAATGAAGATTTACTTGACCTTTTCGGTATTAATGAAGATTTACTTGACCTTTTCGGTATTGATGAAGATTTACTTGACCTTTTCGGTATTAATGAAGATTTACTTGACCTTTTCGGTATTGATGAAGATTTACTTGACCTTTTCGGTATTGATGAAGATTTACTTGACCTTTTCGGTATTAATGAAGATTTACTTGACCTTTTCGGTATTAATGAAGATTTACTTGACCTTTTCGGTATTGATGAAGATTTACTTGACCTTTTCGGTATTGATGAAGATTTACTTGACCTTTTCGGTATTGATGAAGATTTACTTGACCTTTTCGGTATTAATGAAGATTTACTTGACCTTTTCGGTATTAATGAAGATTTACTTGACCTTTTCGGTATTAATGAAGATTTACTTGACCTTTTCGGTATTAATGAAGATTTACTTGACCTTTTCGGTATTAATGAAGATTTACTTGACCTTTTCGGTATTAATGAAGATTTACTTGACCTTTTCGGTATTAATGAAGATTTACTTTACCTTTTCGGTATTAATGAAGATTTACTTGACCTTTTCGGTATTAATGAAGATTTACTTGACCTTTTCGGTATTAATGAAGATTTACTTGACCTTTTCGGTATTAATGAAGATTTACTTGACCTTTTCGGTATTAATGAAGATTTACTTGACCTTTTCGGTATTAATGAAGATTTACTTTACCTTTTCGGTATTAATGAAGATTTACTTGACCTTTTCGGTATTAATGAAGATTTACTTGACCTTTTCGGTATTGATGAAGATTTACTTGACCTTTTCGGTATTAATGAAGATTTACTTGACCTTTTCGGTATTAATGAAGATTTACTTGACCTTTTCGGTATTAATGAAGATTTACTTGACCTTTTCGGTATTAATGAAGATTTACTTGACCTTTTCGGTATTAATGAAGATTTACTTTACCTTTTCGGTATTAATGAAGATTTACTTGACCTTTTCGGTATTAATGAAGATTTACTTGACCTTTTCGGTATTGATGAAGATTTACTTGACCTTTTCGGTATTGATGAAGATTTACTTGACCTTTTCGGTATTAATGAAGATTTACTTGACCTTTTCGGTATTAATGAAGATTTACTTGACCTTTTCGGTATTAATGAAGATTTACTTGACCTTTTCGGTATTGATGAAGATTTACTTGACCTTTTCGGTATTAATGAAGATTTACTTGACCTTTTCGGTATTGATGAAGATTTACTTGACCTTTTCGGTATTGATGAAGATTTACTTGACCTTTTCGGTATTAATGAAGATTTACTTGACCTTTTCGGTATTAATGAAGATTTACTTGACCTTTTCGGTATTAATGAAGATTTACTTGACCTTTTCGGTATTAATGAAGATTTACTTGACCTTTTCGGTATTAATGAAGATTTACTTGACCTTTTCGGTATTGATGAAGATTTACTTGACCTTTTCGGTATTAATGAAGATTTACTTGACCTTTTCGGTATTAATGAAGATTTACTTGACCTTTTCGGTATTGATGAAGATTTACTTGACCTTTTCGGTATTAATGAAGATTTACTTGACCTTTTCGGTATTGATGAAGATTTACTTGACCTTTTCGGTATTAATGAAGATTTACTTGACCTTTTCGGTATTAATGAAGATTTACTTGACCTTTTCGGTATTAATGAAGATTTACTTGACCTTTTCGGTATTAATGAAGATTTACTTGACCTTTTCGGTATTAATGAAGATTTACTTGACCTTTTCGGTATTAATGAAGATTTACTTGACCTTTTCGGTATTGATGAAGATTTACTTGACCTTTTCGGTATTAATGAAGATTTACTTGACCTTTTCGGTATTAATGAAGATTTACTTGACCTTTTCGGTATTGATGAAGATTTACTTGACCTTTTCGGTATTAATGAAGATTTACTTGACCTTTTCGGTATTAATGAAGATTTACTTGACCTTTTCGGTATTAATGAAGATTTACTTGACCTTTTCGGTATTAATGAAGATTTACTTGACCTTTTCGGTATTAATGAAGATTTACTTGACCTTTTCGGTATTAATGAAGATTTACTTGACCTTTTCGGTATTAATGAAGATTTACTTGACCTTTTCGGTATTAATGAAGATTTACTTGACCTTTTCGGTATTGATGAAGATTTACTTGACCTTTTCGGTATTGATGAAGATTTACTTGACCTTTTCGGTATTAATGAAGATTTACTTGACCTTTTCGGTATTGATGAAGATTTACTTGACCTTTTCGGTATTGATGAAGATTTACTTGACCTTTTCGGTATTGATGAAGATTTACTTGACCTTTTCGGTATTGATGAAGATTTACTTGACCTTTTCGGTATTGATGAAGATTTACTTGACCTTTTCGGTATTAATGAAGATTTACTTGACCTTTTCGGTATTAATGAAGATTTACTTGACCTTTTCGGTATTAATGAAGATTTACTTGACCTTTTCGGTATTAATGAAGATTTACTTGACCTTTTCGGTATTAATGAAGATTTACTTTACCTTTTCGGTATTAATGAAGATTTACTTGACCTTTTCGGTATTGATGAAGATTTACTTGACCTTTTCGGTATTAATGAAGATTTACTTGACCTTTTCGGTATTGATGAAGATTTACTTGACCTTTTCGGTATTAATGAAGATTTACTTGACCTTTTCGGTATTGATGAAGATTTACTTGACCTTTTCGGTATTGATGAAGATTTACTTGACCTTTTCGGTATTAATGAAGATTTACTTGACCTTTTCGGTATTAATGAAGATTTACTTGACCTTTTCGGTATTGATGAAGATTTACTTGACCTTTTCGGTATTGATGAAGATTTACTTGACCTTTTCGGTATTGATGAAGATTTACTTGACCTTTTCGGTATTAATGAAGATTTACTTGACCTTTTCGGTATTAATGAAGATTTACTTGACCTTTTCGGTATTAATGAAGATTTACTTGACCTTTTCGGTATTAATGAAGATTTACTTGACCTTTTCGGTATTAATGAAGATTTACTTGACCTTTTCGGTATTAATGAAGATTTACTTGACCTTTTCGGTATTAATGAAGATTTACTTTACCTTTTCGGTATTAATGAAGATTTACTTTACCTTTTCGATTTCAAGTTTTAAACAACTACAATAATACCCGCCTCAGGACGGGTAAAATGAATTCCGCGAACAAAAAAGTTTTGCACCACTTTTATGTCCCCTTACGAAGATTAAAATCAAGATATAATAATACTAAACCTTATGTCCAGAATCCTTATTCTAATTTTCATAAAGATCTATTACAGAAAATGTCTAAAATGTAAGCTTAAGAAGAAATTGAAATTCAGGGAATCTGGGTTAATTGGTGTCTAATGACTATGAATCAAATTTAATGCAAATCTGAAATATTTGAATTTTCACATTGGAGGTTGGGCACATATTATGCCCCCCCCCAAACCCTTTGAAATACTAAAAAAACCCTGAAATTTAGGGAATATTTATTAATTGATGTTTAATATCTATTGTTAAATTTTCACAAAAATCGCTGGTATCTGAATTTTCCCGAGGGGCTTCCACACCCGCTTTGTCCCCTTTGCATACAACTAAACTAAACTAAATATAGCTCACTTTGGACCTCTTACGTCTAGCATATGTGTTCCAAAATTTACAATGATCGGTTAAGTAGTTTAGGAGTAAATCCTGTACATACAAATATATAAACATACACACATACAACTATATAAACATACACACATACAAATATATAAACATATACACACACATATATGTATATATATATAAACATATACACATACAACTATATAAAGATACACACATACATATATATATATATATATATATATATATATATATATATACATAAACATACACACATACAACTATATAAACATACGCACATACAAATATATAAACATATACACATACATATATATAAACATACACACATACATATATATATATATATATATATATAAACATACACACATACAACTATATAAACATACACACATACATATATATCTATATCATACTCAAACTCTGTGGATCTGTTATCTTGTTTGTTATTAATAGGAAAAAACATTTTTTTAAATTAGTTCAATATGGCGGGAATTAGTCCAATATGGCGGCATGGTCGATGCAAAATGTGGAATGGAATCGATTTATAAAAATATTTGTTTCACAACATATTTCTTATAAATATTTTAATTCAAATTATTTTTATATAAGTCACTAAATAATTTCACTTTTTTTCATCGAACGTACTTCTGATTCCGGATTTTAGCGATTAATATCGATCTAATCAAACATGTTGTCATCTAGGAAATAAGCCGATGATACTAGCATATTTAATCATTTTAAAAGTTTCATACGTAATACTAAATACGTCATAATTTACTACAATTTTCAGCTAATCTTTACGGTTACCGATTATTGGTATTACAATAGTTTTCTCCCTTTAGCTGACTGACACGTTCCGTGTATTTGCTTAGTGTGTGTCCCACGTCCAGTTTCACCCCGTGAACCATTGGGATAGCGACATCTGCGACATCTGCAGATTTTTCCTTCTTGTTGCCTATTATCATGTCTAGTTTTCTTGCTTGTTTTTTTTCTTGTCCGTTTTTACTTCCATGTCCTCGAGGATTTTATAATTTTCATTTTCCAATACTGGCCCGTTTTGTTCCCGTACAATTTTTTTACATGTTCAATTGCAGTCGTTTGCACAATTACGAGTGGACTGCCTTCTCGACCAAGACATGTCTGTTTTTATATATCTTTGGGTTAATTTGCTACATTCATTTATGATGTGGTTTTCAATTTCGTCTCTTTGTCCACATAGTTTACAATTATTATTATTATTATTATTATTATTATTATTATTATTATTATTATTATTATTATTATTATTAGTAGTAGTAGTAGTAGTAGTAGTAGTAGTAGTAGTAGTAGTAGTAGTAGTAGTAGTAGTTGTTCTGTGTTGTGTCAGACCTATGGGAAGGTAGTTCCACACCTACAGGAATTTCACTGTAAATCTTCGCCCTTGCCCACCCAAGAGAAGCGCGTTGTTCCCGGAAATAGCCCCACAACAAGAATTACTCATAAAGAACCCGACCCAGAAGTGGGGACAGGTGGACTTGAAGAAGTTTTTTTTCTCTCGATCCTTTCGTTCTGGATATCATAAAACCGCAAACACTGATAAAAAAGTAATTCTTTTTAATGTCCGAAGTTGTATTTATTGTCCGCCATTGTAAACTATCCTACATTTCTTCTTCTTCTTCTTCTTCTTCTTCTTCTTCTTCTTCTTCTTCTTCTTCTTCTTCTTCTTCTTCTTCTTCTTCTTTTCTCTCACCCTCTCTTCCCTTACTACTTCTTTTTTTTACTCCTCCTCTTTATGCTTTTTATTCTTCACGCCTCATTTTTCTATCACTTTCTGCCCCCCCCCCCATTTCTGTTCTTCTTCCTCTCCCTGTTCATCCACTCCCGTTCTTCTTTACCGCCTCTCCATTATCCATTTTCTTCCCCCTCATCCTCCCCTCCTCTTCTTTCATCTCCTTCCTCATTCTTTCTACCCATTTCCCACCCGTCTACTCTCCATCCTCTCCACCCCTGACTCATTATTTCTCTTTCCTAAAATAAACTCTTCAAATAACTGAAATGGAGTCAGGTATTCCTTGGAGTCAAACATTGGAACGGCAGTTTGCCAAAAGCAGAGCTGCTGTGTGCGTCCCTGTATAAGCAAGTATACATGTCTGCAGCTATACTCGTACAATGTATATATATATATAGTCACTCGAAGACAGCTGTTTCGTCATTTCACGACGCACTAGTGTGGCTAGGAATACCGAGCGCATTAATCCTGGATTCGAAAGCCTGACGCTCTTCCACTACCAACTGAAACTAACCGGGGTCTTACCATCTGAGCTAACGAACCCGCTACTAGTAATTGAGAAAATTATATCGCTTTAATAATTTAATCACTTGTTATATATATATATATATATATATATATATATATATATATATATATATATATATATATATATATATATATATATATATATATATATATATATAAGTTTCTCAACCAAGTTTTAACTATATAAAAAACAAAAACATTTTAGTCCCAAGTCGTTCGGTGGAAAATCACTTTTTTGTAAGTCAATTTACTTTTTGCAGTTACTATATTAGTTTGCCACCAAGAATTTACGCTAGTCTTAATATTATTTAAGGGATCATCAGTTGTTTACAATGAAAAACTGTTTCGGGAATTTAAAAACAAAACAGTATTTTATTTCATGGCTTCCCAGCAGAGTTGATCAGACCCCACTTCCTATATATATATATATATATATATATATATATATATATATATATATATATATATATATATATATATATATATATTCATTCCCTAGACCATGGTGAATTAATCCAAACCCATAATTTTCATTGGTTTTAAGAACTTCTTTATTCTTGTACTTTGATGAGTTTTTTTCAATCTCTCATTTTACACAGAAAGTTAATTTATTCAAATTTAATATTCATTCGTATCCCTTATGCGCGTTTTATGGCAACATTCGGATGCGTGTATTTTTTTCAATTAGTCCAATTTTGTCAATCTTCAGAGGGTTGCAGTATATGTTGTTGAGTAGCGAAAGAACATGTCATAAAAAAACACCGGAGGGGAACTACGGTGAAAATATGGGAAAAATATATTTACTTCGATTTTCACTGTATTTTCCCATCGGTGTTTTTTTATGAAAGGTTCGATCTCCGTAAAAAAAGATAAAAAAATGCTTTGCCAGTGTTCGCATTACCCCATAGAGATGGTAGCAAAACTTTTCCCTCTGATATTTTCATACTTACACTGTCCTCTTTATCACCGGGAAGTAATAAACAACAGACACTTTAGAAAAAACGTAACCGGTATTATTTTCTATTCATCTTCTATCAATTTAATACATAATACAATACATTTTGCACAAATTTCGAGAATATCGGATTACGTTATTTCTAACTATAGACTTCATCTCATTACGGAATTTACGGAATACATTTAACGAACTTAATCCAACATTTGTGTTTTCATTTTCACGTTAGGTATTCTTCTTTATTTTTTTTAGGGGGAATTATTTTACATAAGACGTTTTCTTTTCTTTTTTACATTTACCTATTATAACCGTCTATTCTCTCTGTCACTCTTCACCCCCTCTCTCTACTCATTTGCAACAATTTATAAAAGAACGGGTTTACATTTTCGCCGACTTAAATAATCGCAGGACGCAACAGTACCTCTGATGCAATATACATACGTAATTTTTCCTGCTCACATTCTATTTTAATTAGCATTCGTCGATTTATTTAAGTATATTTTTATTATCATGATTATACGTCAGTTATGAATAACGTTCCTTTGTTTAATTCACGACAGTTAAAAGGCTTTGAAATCAATTTCGAACACAGACCGGCATAACATTTAAAATCATTATTTTCATCTACATTTTCCTATTCATCGAATATTATTCGATATTAATTCATACCGAACATTATTCAAATTTATTTCATAACTTTTTCACATACTTTCTTCGACGCTAAAACTGCTACTGATATTCCAAAAAATATTAATTTCTACTTTTCTGAATATACTTCAACTTAAAGTGCAGTATACATCACTTTATCTTTTCTCTTCTCGGTCAGTGAAGGAGAAATATTTTTAGACTGCGGCATTTTTTTTTATTACTTTCCCTCTATTAAACTATTTGTCAATTTTAGAAGAAATCCTTCAAGACTGCGGCAATTTTTCCCCAGGAGATAGATTTTCAAAACATTAAACACCACCATTGTATAACGCTCCCCTCGTGGAGAGGCAACAAAAAAGCAACAACGTAGTCAATGGTAAAAGTGCAGATTAGTTAACAGTCGATAAATCGAAAACAAAATAACCACAACAAATTCCTTTAATCAATCGCCATATATTTAAATCAAGGCTAGAGTTAGACAAAAGGTCGATTTTCAATGTTGGTAAATTCAATTTCCCACCAAAAGGGGCACTCCGGATTGAGATAAAAGTGGCTCAATCTAGAAGTATTTTTCCATCACTGACCTTGGAAATATTCATGCATATTCTTGGATAATATTTACTTGGGGGGGGGGAGTGGTTTTTATTTAGTCGCTACTTACAATCGTAGAGGAGGGCAGTCATCTAAAACATAGAGAAATCTATTTTGTTTGATTCAAAACATCGATAAATCCGACTTCAATCACCTAAACTCCAGGTTTCAAATGCTTTTTGACGAATTAATATTCTAATACTTACATTTAAACCATTTTTTTAAATATCTATTCCCAGCAACGCCGGGGCACAAGTCCTGCTAGCACCCCCCCCCCCACATATATAT
>OY744522.1:15283942-15306442 GCA_963556195.1 Sepiola atlantica | reverse complement strand
TTATTATTATTTATTTTTTTCTTCTTTATAATTTTCTTCTGTTAAATTTCACATCTTGTGAGGGTGAAAATGGCGAAATTGTTATCGACGTAAACTGAAAATTCTGTCAGATCTTTTACGTTCATTCACACACGCTTACTCTTGGGAAGAGGTATGAACCCACACATCTGGCTTTTCGTTTTCTTTTATTGCAATTGTCAGCTTTGTATTATCCAAATAAATCTTTTGTGTGTGTGTGTGTGTGTGTATGTGTGTGTGGATGTATCATGTTCAATACTGTGCTTCGGAATTAAATAACACCCAAAAGGGTTGATTTTCCGTTAAACATTGAACAGAACCTAAGCCAGGTCCATTGCCCTGTCTACGAATATTATACCAGCAACGGCAATGTCATACACGTAATACTCTCAATGGAATACTGCTGCCACATCTGGGGAGGTGGTCCACAGAGTACCCATCCTGACTTGACAAAGAGCAAAATCGACTTCGAAATCTAGTGAGGGTGCCCTATTCTCTTCCCTGCAACTCTTTTCACACAGAAGAGACGTTGCTAGTCTCTCTCTACTCTATCGTTAATTCCAGTCTTTGGTTTTCCCTCGTAAAGCATTCACAGCCAGAACTCGCCTGGCTACGTCAACGAAAAAATTTCTTCTCATCATTTTCCATGTTTTTTCGAAACAGTTCCTAGTGCTCCTACAATTATTGGTATGACAGTAATTTTCTTCGTATTCGTATTCCTTTTAGATCTCTTGCAAGTTCAATGTATTTGCTTAGTTTCTCTATCTCTTTAATCTTCACCTGTTATCTGCTGAATGGCAACATCTATGACTTTGCCAGGTTTTCCTTCTTGTTGTTAGCGCTCCTAGTGCTCATAAAATTATTGGCATTACAGTGCCCTTTTCATGTTCCATATTCCTTTCAGCTCTCTGGCCAGATCATGTATTTTCTTAGTTTCTCTGCCTCCTTGATGTTCACCCTGTGAATTGCTGGGACGGCGAAATCTACGGTTTGGCAGATTTTTCTTTTCCTTCTTGTTGACTTTTATCACGTCCGGTTTCTTTTCTTAGATGAGTTTGTATTTCCATCTCAGTTTGTATTTCCATGTCCGTTTGTATTTCCATGTCCCATATAAATTTAATGTCGTTAATTTTCCAATACTGGCTCAGGTTTATACTATATATATCTATCATTTTTCTGGATCTTCAAAGTGCATAGTTTGAATATTCGCAGTGAGACAGCTTTCCAACCCAACCATGGCTGTTTTTGTATTCCCTTTGAGCTAGTTGGCTGCATTTACTTATGATCTAGTTTACCGTTTCGTCTCTTTCGCCACAGAGTTTACATTTACTGTTTTCGTGGCCTTTTCTATCTTGGCTTTTATGTAGTTCGTTCTGATCGCGTTATTTTGTGCGGATGTCAGTGACGATTCCATTTCTCTGTTCAAGTGTTCTTTACGTAGCCATCTCCATTTCTTTGATCAATGTTATAAGTCGTCTATGTAGCTGCTTTTCTTCTCATTTTGATTTTCTCGCCCTTTTTATTTCCCGTTTCGCTACTCTTCGTATTTTTCATTTTAGTTGTATTTTTGTGGGGGGCAGTAGCAATCAGCCTTTCTATATTTTTCTAGTTCTTTTATTCCCATGGTCTACGCCATGTTCTATGATCACCAGTCCTCTTCCATCTTCTTTCCTTTCTACCTATAGTCGGTCAGTATCATTCTTCGGATGCAGTGCATTGTGCATGATAATTAGTATCCTACTTCTTTGGTACAGATACATTGTCCATCTTATGAAGGGTCGAGAGTATTTTACGAGGGAAGCTGCCCGAATGCTTATTGCTTTATTTAAGTTTCTACTGTACAATTTGGATTCAAAAGTTTTCTTTTTCTTTCCGATTATTCTCATCTAACCTTCCCTTTCATCTCAGTTGATTTGATGACATGCGCTTTCAGAACTCTCAGATATTTATAGGTATAATCTTCGCCAAACACCTTCATCACATCTCAATTAAACAGCTTTTATGCCCTCCGCTGTTTCGAGTTTTCCCTTCTTAACATCCAGTAGTGCATATTTTTCCATTTGAGTGTCCTGGCTAACATTTCTGGTTGTGCTTATTAGTGTTACTAGTTCTGTTTTGTTTCTTGCAAATAGTGTAAGATCATCCATATACATGATGTCTTTTTTGTGTCTGTAAATCTGTATCCGGCAAAGCACATTGATTCCTCTAGTTTATATCTATCAGGTGTATTATTATGTACTCACTAGGAGTTCTCACACAAGTCATCATCAGTGATTGCTTACTGCTAATGACCGGTGGTGTTCCCTGGAGTCTGAATGACAACAAGTCTCCCCAAAATTCTAGTGATCTCCACCCCTTTCGATAACCATTGCAAATGACTTTGCGTTATCGCAACGGCCTTTTACCACTGATTTGTTGCTGGCAACGACCATTCGTCTTCTCTGAGATTTTAGTGCCAATAAGTCTCCCCAAGGTCCCAGTACTCTCCTTACTTTTCCAGTGGAGGGCTGGTTAGTGCTCTCTTTCCTCGGTCTTCCACCCTTCTATCCATCACAAATATCTCGTGTCGCATCAACCGAGGCTGCTGCCATCACTTTATTATTATTATTATTATTATTATTATTATTATTATTATTATTATTATTATTATTATTATTATTATTATTATTATTATTATTCAAAACCAGTCAATATAAACATTTCCTCTGGGACTCTCTAGGTTTTATGGTCTCATCAAAGAAGTCAGTGAAGTAACGATTTTAGCAATCCCTGTTATACATAACCCCCTAAGGTATTTTAATGTAATAAAAAATGTTGCATATGTGCAAAGAAGGGGCAATACGCTAGTCAAGCGTTTTTTTATGAGGCAGAAGAGATTCAGTGGCACACGCAGCATGTGGTAATGATATATATATATATATATATATATATATATATATATATACTAGCTGTACCTATTTGCCGATGTCCGGAATTCATTGATGTCATTTAATAATACTGTGTAAGTCACGAAGAAATGAAAAAAGAAAGATCAAAATATAAGGGAGATAACTGATATTTTTACATCCAAGCTAAAATAGGAATTATCCCCCATACGGTTTGAGAATTTTAAGTTATTGTATAAATAAAACTATCTCCATTGTAATAATCTTCATTGCCGGAATAAATATTATTATGATCATCGAATAAGAAAAGAGTGGAAAAACGAATAGCAAATTAATGGGAATTCCTGTTTGAAATGGGTAAACATTTTTGACAGCGCTCGGATATCCACGACTGACTATTATGAAACTGTTTTTCTTTTATAATAGCCTACTAATATACCCGTCCCAGGACCGGTATAAGCAATAAGTATAGCATTAATTGTTAATTTTAATGTTTGTTCTTTCTCTTAGGGGTAAATAGTAATGTTTGCAACAAAAAAATAAAAATAATAATAATGTACCCACGTTACTCACCCTGTTGCCTAGCATACATATTCCATAATTCATCATAAGTTCAATAGTTTAGGATTTGACCAAGCACATACATATTATTGACGCCCACGTACGCGCACGTGCATAGGCACCAATACTTAATTTACAAAAATGTGCCCACGTTACTCACCGTGTTGGTTAGAATATATATTCCAATTTTCATAATTATCCGTTATTAATTTAGGAGATTATCTTGTACAAATAAATACATACACTTTATATATATAGAGAGAGAGTTAGAAAAACACTTCACTGTCAACATGACAAATGGCTCAACTTGATATGTATTATTTAATGGTATGAGAAAAAATGAAGGACTAACAAGCCCTGAATCAAAATTGTGGAACTTTGTTTTGTTCGTAGATTTTTGTTGTTGCTGTTAGGATGTTGATCCAGTCGTTATAGCGGCTTTCGTCGGAGAGTTTACAGCAGAACGCACAAAAAGAAACGCAATTTAAAGATTATATACCTTTCTTTTCATTCTAACTTTCCTGACGTTTGCTGCGATGATGACTCACTTAGCAGACGTGTAACGAACTAATGTGTGCGTGGGTTTGGGTGTGGGTGTGGGTGTGGGTGTGCGTATGTGTGATTGTGCGGAAGATTGCGGTGGATTTGCGTGTATGTGAGTGTCGCTTGTTTATCTCGATCGCGACAAAACTAAAACTCCCCTCCCTGTCTATCTCAGTCTGACTATCTATCTATTTTCTTCTCTCCTTATGTTGCAGCTATTGTTGTTTTGTGTTCTAGCGAATTAATTTTGTAAATGTCGACAGAAATAAAATAACATGACGACAGAAACTTTAACTACATTCTTTAATCATGTGACGAGCCAGCAATGTATTATTGTTTTCAAATTCTTTCTAATCTAATTCTTTTCTTGTCGATGTTCAAATTCTGTTGGTTTTGGTTAACTTCCTTAATTCTAGAATCATCTGTGTCAGAATTTTATTTTCAATTGCGTAGTTTTTAATTTTCTATTTCTCATCATCATGATCGCATTTGACACATTTATCCTCATTTTCCTTGTTTGTCCTATTTTATAACGTTACATTAAGATCTGATTCTGTACAACGTTACATAAAGATCTGATTCTGTACAACGTTACATAAAGATCTGATTCTGTACAACGTTACATGAAGATCTGATTCTGTACCACATTACATAAAGATCTGATTCTGTACAACGTTACATAAAGATCTGATTCTGTACAATGTTATGTAAAGATCTGATTCTGTACAACGTTACATGAAGATCTGATTCTGTACAACGTTACATAAAGATCGGATTCTGTACAACGTTACATAAAGATCTGATTCTGTACAACGTTACATAAACATCTGATTCTGTACAATGTTACATGAAGATCTGATTCTGTACAACGTTACATAAAGATCTGATTCTGGCGTTTTATTTTACCACACCCACGGGATTGAATTCACAACATGAAATAAACTGAAATGATATGTTCTTTGGTCCCATGCGTGAACTACGATATTCCCCGGGCCATCCTTGTATCCCGACTCCTAGTCCCAAATTCTTCGCTTTCTGGCTAGTAAAACAGATCGTATCCGCAAATTCTCGTGTGACGCCACAGTCACACGTGTTCCGCGTCAACTTTTTAGGTTACACTCGTTAACCCGCTTGCTATACAAAAGGCACTAGATAAAAAAGGGTCCATTACTTGTTCATTAATCATCCTAAACATGATTAGATGCTATCTTGAAAAATATATACTTTTTCCAGTCGTCAGATTGCGATCAGCTTTTGATATGTTATCAAACATAAATAAATTCACACGGGATACAGTTTTCCTTTACGGAGATTTGCTAATTATAGTATCTCGAAATTCATCCACATTTCCGTGAAAACAGGTCAGAATTTCGCCGCACACTTCGTAAAAATACTAATTTACTAAACATTTTGCCCCCCCCCCCAATCAAAAATCAAACAAACTTTTCTACTCGTCAGATTGTGATCGGCTTTTGATACGTTGTCAAACGCAAGTCAGTTCGCACGGTTTTATGTTTTTTTTTTTATAGCAGTTGATGTGAATGTGCGACTCTGCTGTGCTCATCTGTGCAGGTTTATGCAGTCGGTGGTGGCTGGGTTGTGTTAGCCTTGCGCAAATAGCTATAGGCGTCCATGTAGAATGCATGTTATTAAGAACATTTTAATGATGTCTTTCAACTAAAATTTCAAAAAGACATTCTCTCTCTGTTATTTTAGGTTTTCCCTCTTATCTGTTTTCTGTTTGCCAAATGATAAGACATGCTAAAGTGACAGGAATTCCGAGCACGGAATGCTTTAATTTCAAAACTCGTCCGCCATTTTGTTTAGTTGTTTTTATTATTATTCATTTTGATTTCTTTCTTTGTTTTCTTCATGATTACACTTTCTTTTCGTCCTCGTATTCTTTTTGACTTTCTTCTTTTTTCCTTTATTATTATTGTTGTTGTTGTCGTCGTCGTCGTTGTTGTTGTTGTTCTTCTTCTTCTTCTTCGTCATGTTTTTGTTGTTGTTTTTCTTCTTCTTCGTCTTGTCCTGCCTCTTCTAATTATTTACTCACCCGGAGTTTTCACACGAGTCATTATCAATGATTTCTCAATAAGTAATGGTCTCCCCTGGAGTCTGAGTGACAGAAAAGTCACCCCAGATTATCAGCCTTTTTCGATAACCACTGCAAATCACAACAGCCGTTTACCTCTGTTTTCTTGTTAATAACGACCGTGGTCTTTTCTATTATTATTAATTTCACATGTGTCATTGTCAGTCACTGGTCACTGGTAATAACAAGTGCTGTTCCCTGGAGTCTGAGTGACAACAAGTTGCAAGGGCTTCCCACCCGTGGAGCACATTACCGCGGGACTACTTCTCTGCTGATTACAACTTAGGCGTCTTTCAAATCCAATATCAACAAATCTTGTAATGAACCACCCCATAAGTAATCAAACGCAGTTCATATGATTGAGCAATGTTAGTACTCCCATAGTGTTCCTCATCTTCCGGTTGACAATACTTACGGTTAACCCTTTGCCTTGAGTGGTTCTTAGCCCTGATAAGTAGTGAACTAGATATAAAAAAGCCTCAACAGATTTCTAACACTCTTTCAATAACTGTTGTAATTATATATATATATATATATACATATATATATATATATATATATATATATATATATATATATATATATATATATATATATATATATATATATATATATATATATATAAATAAGTTCTAATAAAAAGTATAAATGTAGGCATATACTCATTATAATTTCCGAAATATTTCCAATTGCAAGCTCAATGTTTGTCAGAAGAAATACATGTATTCGCCAAATGTATTCGCTAAAATATGAAAATACAGTGAATATAAAAATTATGATTTTAAACTGACTTTTCCTGTGGTCATTGGAATGCAACTATGATATATATATATATATATATATATATATATATATATATATATATATATATATATATAGAGAGAGAGAGAGAGAGAGAGAGAGAGCAATCCAGGTAAAGTAGACATTTATCGAATTTCAACCGGGCTTATAAAAAAAGTGCTCAAGAATAAATAAAGCTATTTATGTAATTATTTTTTTAATACAGATATGTACAAAAAGCCGCTACACTGGCATGTCGATGTTATCGATCAATAGTTGTTAGAAGCTAAGATGTCATCAGGAGGAGAAAAAGTCTTATCTTTCATTTAGATGTTCATATTGGGAAAGACTGAATGTTTCCCAATATGAACATTTGAGTGAAAGATCAGACCTTTTCTCCGCCTGATGAAGTCTTAGCTTCGAATGACTATTGATCGATAACATCGACATGTCAGTGTAGTAGCTATTTTACATGTCTGTATGAATAAAAATAATTATATATATATGTAAGGTTAGATATGTTCATATGTTTATATACTTGTACGTACAGGATTAACTCTTAAACTAATTAACAGATCATTATATATTTTGCTAGTCGCAAAGGGTCTAAATGTGGGTTGTATTAGTTTCATTTAGTTTTATTAAAAGGGGATAAAAGAGGGTGGAATCCCTTCGTGAAAGTTCAATAGGTATTAGACATCAATTAATTAAAATTCCCCAAATTTCAGTTTCTTTGGAGTATTTTAAAAGGGGTTTTAGAGGATATAATATGGGCGCAAATTTTATTTTAAAAATGAAAATATTTCAGATTTGCATTGAATTCGATCCCTAATCATTAGCCACAAATTAAACAAGATTTAAAGACCCTTAATTTTAGACACTTTGTCGACTTAACATCATGTAATCAATTTTGATCAAAAATAGAATAGGGTTTCTAGACATAAGGTATTGTAGCATTATATCATGATGTTAATATTCGTTAGAGGACATAACATTGGTGGAAAACTGTTTTCTGTTTGGGGAATTAATTTTACCCGTCCTGGGACGGGTATTTCTCTAGTATACCAATACATCTATGTTCAGATCGATCTGTTACAGTAGATGCATCATTTGACCAGCAAATAATATTAAAAAAAACACAAAAAAACGATGCTGTGTAGAAGAATTTTGGGGTCATTTACTTACGCAAACACTTTTTAACTTGGCCAGTTGAGCCAAATACTTCAGATGTTCCAAGCGGCCGCACTTGTTAAGCATAATGACCGTGCTGGTCGTGTCGCCGAAACAGGGCTCAAGTAATTCTCCGTTCCTTGCAAGGGTCACCGCCCATGTATCAATCGAGTGGAAATCGCCCATCAAATTTGTCCATTTCACTAACAAAATAGAAAAGACAATAAATGAACGTGTGTGTGTGAGAGAGAGAGAAAGAGAGAGAAGAGAATGAAAGAGAGAGAGAGAAAGAAAGAGAGAGAGACTGAGAGAGAGAGAGAGAGAGAAAGCGAGAATGAGAAATAGAGAAAGAGAGAATGAGAAAGAGAGATAGAGAGAATGAGAGAGAGAAAGAGAGAGAAAGAGAGAGAGAGAGAGAGAGTTAAATTATTGATTCAATTAGAATGGTACCTCGCAATGATTAAATTGACGAAATAAAATATTTCTTTAAACTAACAAAACATGAACCATGAATATTTTTCTCGGAGATCTTTAATATGTTGGGCATCTTCAAGCCTAGCATTATCATAACTCTGTCCAAAATGACTGAAGACCCCCTCGAAAAATATGCCTATACCATCCATCATATTCTCTGAACATCGCACCACCAGATCACCATAGCTTTAGAAGATTTCCAAATTTTCAAGATAAAAAGTCCAAACTAAGTTAGTTTCCTTTTTCAGTTGAACACCCAAAGAAGATTCTGAACATGACATTAAAAAGTTTATTAGCGGATGAAGATATGCCACTGTGAAGAGTGGGAACTACATTAACATTAAATAAATATTATTATATATATATATATATATATATATATATATATATATATATATATATATATATATATATATATATATATATATATATGAGAAAGGAAGGATGAAGGTAATCCGACGTGATGGGAAATGAAAAAGGAAAAACCAAAAAGGGTGTTTTTTTTATATATTAATCAACGTTTCGTCTTTATTTTTAAGACTTCTTCAGGATTATAATATTAAGAAAAATGCCATGCAAGTACGTGAAAATATTGGGTTGACATGATGGGTTGATGGGAAGAAGTAGTAGCCACTGCTGGGAGCAGTAGAACTGGGGTCCGGGCTTGGTGAAGTCAGTAGCATGTAACGCTCCCAGGCTTTGCCTCCCCTCTTTGGGGAGGATTACGTTTAATACTTAATGTCTGAGACACTCTTCCCAGGCAATTTTTTAGACGCCGCTAGCACTCCTCCTCTGGAGTGCATACCCACTTTCCGACCTTGTGTCACATTCTACTGTGTGGGGCGTAGATAAATAGCAGGCGAGAGAACACTTCTGCGCAGACTCAACTTTAGTTCTCGCTCAGAGAGTTTAGCGTCGAAAGATGATTCAATTACCGATAAGATTTCGTGACGACAAAACGTCCTATCCTATCCTCGTCCTTCGCCAGAAGCGGTCAGATGAGATTGAACTCCAGAATGGCGCATTCTGTTTTTAACAAAAGCCAGCCTACCGAACAACTCTCTTTATATTCCAGTGTTCCCTTTGATTAAAGATTATTTATACTTTAGTGGAGATGTTAGTGTTTTCCATGGAAGATGGTGGCTCTTTTCGTATTCAATGTTCAATTCCAATCAGATGCGTCCAGATACGGCCGATTCGACCAAATGGCTGTATTCATCATGACATTCTTCAACCAACCAATATTATCACTAAAAAGGGAATTAAATCAATTTATTGTGACGTTTTGTAACTGTTTATCACGCTCGGCGCAGTCCCCTAGTCTTCATGTCCGGCTGAAATGATGAAAATAAGTCTTCTATAATAAGACGCGAAGGCATTTCGTATTCGTACGTATGTTATCACCTGTCACACTCATTTGAAAAAGTGAGACCGTCCGACCACCAAAGATGAAATGCAAAAAAGTGACTTGGGAAAAATAGCTAACGTCGCTGTTTGCTAAAAATTAAAATGTTACTCATTTCAAAATGAATTATTCCCAAATCGAATAAACCGTCATAAATAAAATTCTGTCGTCCCCTCGAGTTAAACAGTTTGACAACATAATCTGTGCATTCGATTTATTTTGATACATCGAATTGTTGCAATTTTAAATAAGAAAATTATCTTAAAATGGTTGAAAGTGTTATAATATACAGCAAATTAAAAGCTGAAAATGTTCGTCTTATTTATTTAAAAAGTCAACCTGATTCCTTGGCTTTTTGGCTAGACACAAAGTGTAGTATCTGTTCTGATATTGCACTTAATCTTTTACCGTCTTCAGACTAAGGAAATTTAAATTTTTGTCCCAATCCAGATTGCCTCTTTTGAGGAGCTGAATTTCCCCACATTAAACCCCAACCTTGTGTCTAACTCTGCCCTAGACAAGTAAGTAGAGACACGTACTTCTAAGGTAAGAAAATGGAGAAGACGGTCGGTAATCAGCCGTGGGATTTCCACAGGTCATGTTAGTACTCTATCATTAGACTAAATGTGAGTTAAGCAACGCTTGTTTCCTTAAGGCTTGTTTTGTTACATACTTTAAAATGCAAAATAAATGCTAAAATGTACCTTAGATTTGGGATTGAGTTACGTTTGAAAGAACAACAACACATTTGAATTGTTCTGATTGGTCGTAACTAATACGAAAGAATTCACCCATCTTTCTCTTTTTGTCCACTCTCACTATTTTGATTCAAACGCTCTTTAATATTTCTTAATGTCTCTGTGAGCATTTAGAGAAAAAGTGACCCCTTTTAAGTGTGATAATCTAACTTACATACTTGTATCTGGACACACCACACACACGCATGTAAATTAGATGGCAAAATAAGTCTCTTAACTTTTATATTAGAGTAATTAAACATAATAATACTTTTAAATAATAATGATAATAATAATTATGATAATAATAATAATGATAATAGTAATAATAATGATAATAATAATAAATAATAATAATAATGATAATAATAATAATGATGATAATAATAATAATGATAATAATGATAATGATAATAATTATAATAATAATAATGATAATAATAATAATGATTATAATAATAAAAATGATAATAATGATAATGATGATAATAATAATAATAATAATGATAATAATAATAATAATGATAATAATTATAATGATAATAATAATAATGATAATAGTAATAATAATAATGATAATAATAATAGTAATAATAATAATAATGATGATAATAATGATAATAATGATAATAATAATAATAATGATAATAATAATAATGATAATAATAATGATAATAATAATGATGATAATAATAATAATAATAATGATAATAATAATTATAATAATACTACTAATAATGATAATGATACTACTACTACTACTAATTATAATATTAATGATAATAATAATGAAAATAATAATAATAATGATAACAATAATAATAATAATAATAATAATAATAATAATAATAATAATAATAATAATAACTTCAAGAGAATATTGAGACTATACAGCCGAATTATTAAGGAAAATCATTGAGTGCAGAAACCAACAAACGCTTACCAGCCACACATAAATGGAAAGGGGAAAACCCCAAACCACACTAATTCTTTGGCACACAAAATTATTGTGGAAGGATGAAAAGATCGAGCAGGGAGAGCACGAACCAAACCTCCATTGGAAAAGTGCGAGAGTCCTGGAATTTTCGAGAGGATTGTTGTCACTCAAATTCCGGAGAAGACCAACGATGGTTGGTATCGAGAAATCGATGGTAAACAACTATTGCGGTAACGATAAAAATAATCGGCAAAGTTTATCGAAAAAGGTGGAGAGTGCTGGAAATATGAGGAAACTCGTTGTCACTCGGACTCCAGGGAAACTCAGTGATCTTTTACTGATAACGATATGTGTGAAAACCCCTAGTGAGTAAAATGATGATAAGGATAGTACAGAAGTAAAGGGATTTATTATTTTTAGTTATGCAAGAAAAATGTCGAAAAAGATATGACGTCACAGTTTATGAATTTCGGATAAAATGAAAGTAGAATAAATGACGGTAGTTTTTGTGCCCCAACGGGTCACTAGTATGTCTAGTCTATTATATAAATGACAGTTGTCACTGTGTGTGTGTATATGTGTGTATGTGTGTGTGTATGTGTGTGTGTATATGTGTATGTGTGTGTGTGTGTGTGTGTGTATGTCCAGCTAAATGTAAAAAAACTACAAAACAAGGACCCACAAACTTGATGTATTCTTGATCAGTGTTGCCCGAAAGGAATAATATATAGGATTAAAAAAATATCATTCTTTGGGGTTCAACTGACTAAGATTTTGTTAGGAGCGTTGGTTTTTCAGTCATTTTATTCATCCATTTTATTTACTAAAGGGAAGCAACTCTAACTTTTCATCATGGAGTTAATCCCCTTATGCTGACTCATTCATCGAGGAATATATATATAAAGGAAAGTTGTCTGTGTGTATATGTGTGTATATGTCCAGCTAGAGAATGGGCTGAGCAGAGGAGAAGGAGGGAGTTGGGAAGAGGAAAAGGAAAACGGGGAAGAGAAAAAGAGAGAAGGATAGAGAGGCGGCTAGAGAGAGGATGAGAGGTAGAAGTTATAATAGAAATGTGTTACACTTTTCCTCTGGGCAACGCCGGGTAACCCTGATTGTAATATATAAACTTATACGTTTATCCAACTCTCATGGACACTAACTAAGCCCATCAATAGTAAACCAACAGTGACAATTGTGGTATAGGCGTAGCATATAAAATGAATGTGATATAAAAAGCTGACGCTTGTTAAAAATTTCCAAAATAGAAAAAAAGGTTGTAAAAACAAAGCAAAAAACAAAGTCAGCAAATAATTGTTACCAAAGGCAAGAAAAATTACTTTACTAGTTACTTGCTTTTTTTTATTTTAAAGTATTTTAAAGCGCTTTTATTTACATTTTTATCGATGCCTTCTGACATATTCAAAATCGCACCTGATTTTACTCGAAGTGAAACCTCAATGTCGTAGATTTAATAACTCAAAAATCGAAAATTACACAAAAATACAGCTGATAACTGTCACCAATCGGTCGAAAATTTAATTTTCAACCGATCTGTATATTTTTATTAGCTGTGATTTTGTTTACTTTTCGATTTTTGAGTCGTTCTGTGACATCTAAGTTTCATTCGTCGCCATCTTGAATACGTTGGGTTCACAAGACTCAGAAGGCAACGACAAAAATATAAATAAAAGTTCTTTAAAATACATTAAAACACAAAAATAGGCAGGTAAGTAGAAAAGTAACATCTCTTGCATTTGGCAACAGTTATTTGTTGACTGTTTTGTTTTTCACTTCTTTTTTTCTCTGTTGGAAATTGTTATCAATCGCCAAAATGCTTATTGGCAGATAGAAAGCGATCGTAAGAAAGAAGGGTGACTACATTAACGAACGATTAAACAAATCTTATATATAACATAGCAAGTTGTATTTAATTAATCTTTAGCAGGAGGTATTGTGTTTCGGCTTTAAGAAACCTCCTCCAAAGAGTTGCTGTTCCATAAAACAGACAGGACGACGATTGTCGGAAACTGGTCTTCGTCGGCCAGGGAGATGGAATAACACCATAGGTCAATAAACAAAGGCCTGATTTCACAGGAGACTTACCATCGTCGGCAATCGGCGTGCAGTTACCAGTTGTTCTGGAAAAAGAGAAAAGAAAGGGTAAATCACGTTTCGTTTATTCAAAAAATGTGGAAAAAAGGAAAAGAACAGTTGTACCTATTTACTTGCCCCCCCCCAAAGAGAGCAGAGTTAGACACAAGGCCAGTATTTAACGCAGGGACAATCTAGCTTCTCAAAAAGGGACACTCTGAGTTAGAACAAAAATGTAAACATTTGCTTCGCTCTAGAAGGATTTCTCCTTCATTTACCGAGAAGAGTAAAACTTGAAGTGAAGCATCAGAACAGATACCACACTTTTCTCCTAGTCAAAAAGATCTGTTAAGTTTGATAATGGAATGCGATATGTGAGTAACAGAAACGAAATCAAAGAAGCGTTAACTATGCATCGGCGTGAACTAATATTTTCGACAAAATGACACCAACAAATATAAAAGCCGTGGGGCTCAATAGAAAGATCTAACACGTCTATGTTTATTTAACACCTACCCACAATAGGAGTATGTGACACAAGGTCGGAAAGTGGGATTTGAAAAGCCAGTGCCCGAGAAGGTGAGCACTCTGGCCATTAAAAATTGCCTGGGCAGTCCAGTCAGTATTCTCCGGTAGGGGCACCTCAGGCAGTAAGCAATAAACTTACTCCTCCCCAAAGAGGGGAGGCAAAGCCTGGGAGGGTGGGCCTCCTAGAACTGCACAGGACCGACCCATAGACCGGCGTAAATCAAGCCCCGAAGGCCAAGACAATACCAGTCTATGGAGGTGCAGTATCCATCGGAACAGATACTACACTTTGATCTTAGCCAAAATGCCAAGAAATCCTTTTATTACTTCATCATTTATGACGCCATAAAAGATATTTCCGATGTCTTCCACTCTCTCTTTAAATGGATGATGTCACAAAACTACGACGTCATCCATGCACGACGTCATAGAGGAATCGAGGTCTCCCATCAGTTTTAGTGCATAATGTCATCCCTTTATGATGTCATCCCTTCGCGACGTCATCCAGTGTGCATCGAGACAAACAACCAAGCAAGATCCACAGAGTTTTGTTCGTTGCGTCTCGTTTGTTATCTTCTTTTTTTTTTTAACTATCTTCTCAATTTAACTGTTAAAAAGCATTGCACAGAGCATACATGTTATTACAATGTCAATATACAGTGTCAGTATACAATATCTAAATGCAGGAAACCCGGGAAAATGCAAATCTTTTTCCATTATGGACAAATCAAACCAGTTGGCAAAAAGTAGCAAAGTTCAACAAGCCATGTAAAAGTGCAACAAGCCATGTAACAAGTGCAACAAGCCATGTAAAGGTGCAACAAGCCATGTAAAGGCGCAACAAGCCATGTAAAAGGGCAGTTAGATGATGTGTAAGTCTAGATACCGTCTGAATGGTAACTTTAAACCTGGATATGGTAGACATCGTCACTTCCTCCTCTGATAATCTGTTCCATGGGGCAGAAAAATAGACAAGGAACGCTGCCTTTCGTCAAATGAGACGAACGCGCTTATGGAAAATTGTGGAGACCACGAATTGGCACTGGGTAAAAAACCCATCGAAAATTCCCATTGACAATGTTTTACGCCAAAATCGCCCCCCCCCCTTCCTTCCCTAGCATCGTTCGTTGTTCAAGCAAGGGGTAATTATCCAATGATCAGCAGTCATGATGCATCCAGCGCTGCCCTGGGCTGTTTGATAATATCTCAATAGACAAAAAACAAACAAAAAAAAAAACGGTTGAAAACAAAAAGAAAAGCCTCGAAGACTTTGTGTTTCTTGGCTCAGTGGTTCCAGGTGCTTCATCTGCCATTAGCAGAAGACTAAGAATATCGGTTCCTGTATTTGAACGTCTAAAAGAAAAGATATGGAGCAGGGAGGACATATCAACACCTCTGAAGTTATGGGTTTATAATGTATCGATCGTTCCCATTGCTGTATATGCAAGTGAAACGGGGGTGACGGTGGTTAAGTGGATATCGACACGGACTGAAGACCTGGGTGTTCCAAGTTCGAATCCAGTCGGTTCCACAGTACCACTTTCACTTAGGGATGTTGACAATCTTCTCGTGGTTCTTCCTGTAAGTACCCGATGTCTTTCCAGAAAGATTTCTAATGTCAACACCAGAATCATCTGATTCACACGAAAGAAGAAGAAGAAGATGCAAGTGAAACTGGCCGAGCATAAGAGGAACGCAATATCTTTACAATTTTGAAATTTTGAAAAACAATTCTTGGAGTAACTTTGCGAGGTAGACTAAGAAATGCAGATATCGGATCCATCAACGGTATTATCAAACAAAGAGATTAACGTGGTTGTGACATGTTTCCCGGCAACCAGACTCCAGCTATGTAAAGAAATCAAATCAAGAAGATTTCATTAAAAAAAAAAAAGATGAAGAGGACGACCACTAAAGAGATGACCAGATAAGGGTTGAAACTGGCATGCTGCTCCTGACAGCTGAAAGACTGACCCAAGACCGTGATAAGCGGCGGAATTTTGTTTTCAAAAATTTTGTTTTCAAAAATTTTGTTTTCAAATATAGTATTGACCTTGAAAGAAATTTATTATTTCAAAATGAATATTATTATTAACAGTAACTTATACAGATTGATGTAGAAAGCACCGTGGAATTTCGCTAGTACACATGATATTTTGTTAAATATTTCATCCGATAGCTCCCAAAATGGCATCTCAAATTCCCATTTCTAATTCCATTATTTCTGAAATCATTTAATTGCATCGCAAAATTTCTACGTCATTGTCTTTCTTCATCTGATTGGTTAACTTTTTATGCAAATTAGGCAAATATTTTATTACTAAAGAAACATGTAATGTCAGAGCCTGACAAAAGGGGGCGTTTAGACCACTATGGCGATGGTCTAGCTAGAAGCAACTCCGAGTTGAGGAAAGATGGATATCCAATAGCCAAGATAAATTCAATATAGTTTACATCGTCGTCGCCCGTTTCTTTAATAACGAAACGTCTTAAAGTTACCCGCCACAAGAAAAACACCAAGAGAATATCAGCATCTCTGACCCACATGTGGACATGAACATATACAGACCAACGAGATACAATATTAGCCACAACTTATTTTATTGTCTTGAATATGTTTAAACTATTGGCCGAGTCGATCGCTAGTATATAAATTGGTTAGTTGAAAATAACAAGAAATGAAAGTTCAGACGGAGTCAATTGTGGGAATAGATAGAAACGGATGTAGCGTCAAATGGCACAAAGAGAGAGTGAGAGAGAGTTTTTAGGATTCGTTGGAAGCACTACACGTGTGAACATGTTAATTTTAAAATTTCCAAATAAGATATGATTAAACAGTGATTATCGATATCTCTCTGTCTACTTCATCCCACTGGTCAGTGATTTAGAACAAAGATCAATTAGAATAAAATTCCTCTATCTTCCAACAGTCCTTTTTAGAGGTATGAAAACTTATTTGCAGATGGCGTTCACTTAGTGTGGAAGGACCACGTTGTAGCGTGTAAAAGAACAAACAGCTAACAAGGTTATGAACGTTCATGTATGATACAAGGTCAAAACGCAACGCATGAACTTTCCATAAAATAAAGTTTCTTTAAAAATGAAAGAATTTTCTTAATGTTGCATACACGACTGGATTATGATATTTCAAGACCGCTAGGTCAATAGTTATAGGAATCCCTTCGGCAGAAGCAGCCTTCAGTCGAATCCATCTTGAATATTTTCTACTCATGGTAACTTTTAGCTTGAAATAAATAAATTGCAAATTCTTTAAATAAACTAGAATATCGTTTGATTGTCAATAACAAATATTCTTGTAGAAATACCAATATTTTACTATTTATTGCAAATGAAATTAGCACCAAATCCATTCAACAATTCAAGGATCCCAAGCTCGAAGGCTGCAATCTAAATTAAACATATGAAGTTATTTTGAAAGACTTTCAAAGTAAGACCTAAATAGCAATCCGTCGGAGAAATCGATACTTGATTCGAACTAGCCTTTTTCAACTATGTTATTGACATGAATATATATTTTTATTTCGCGTATTGTTTCTCACAGAGTATTCTTACACATTAAAGGGAAGTGATGATAATTTTACAGAGTATTCTTACACATTAAAGGGAAGTGATGATAATCTTACAGAGTATTCTTACACATTAAAGGGAAGTGAGAATCGAATGAGTTATTTCCTTTTACTTTTGCAAAAATAAATCTCCATAAAACACGTCATTAACATTAAAAAGAAGTTTCCGCGTTGTTTACACATTACGATTTATTCTTAATCGATTAACGGAAAGTACTAAAAAAATAATTTGATTAGGAAATTAAAGCCACCAAAATTGAATTCCGTTTATTCGTAAACAAGTCAGCCATTTTTATTTTACTCCTAGGCAAGGTCGGCTTGCTACAACTCGTTCGTTTATGATATAATCCAGCCCTGATTACACGTTCTTGACTATTTAACTTGAGAATGATTAAACTAAAATTCTCGACGACAGCAACGATGTAATTTCATAGAGAAACAAATTACATTCTGACCGTCAGACCCAAATAAAAAGTGAATTTATTCTTATTAAGACATTATCATCTGGTAATTGCATCAATCCAATCATGAATAAATATTTGTCGGATTCAATTTTCGTCATATATATATGTATATATATATATATATATATATATATATTTATTTTATGTATGTATGTGTATATTTATGTATGTATATATATATATATATGTATCTATGTATACATGCATATATACATGCATATATAAATGCATGTATATATATATATATATATATATATATATATATATATATATATGTAAGTAAATTTCGTGTACAACAGAATCGTAGGATCAATTTTAGAGGAAGCATTATTTTAGTCAATGAAACAGACGAGTGGGGGGAAAAATGGAAAATTGTTAAAATTACATTAAGGCCTTATCGTCTGACCCTCTGAGAGGAAACGTCAGAATGGTAAATTAAAAACTAAAAGTCGAATGAGATATGAGGGGAAAAACTTATTTCAGTTGGAGGAAACGATTGAGAGAGGAAAAAAAAGAAAGAAAAAGGTAAATCTCTCAACGTTAAGGTGGCTTTGAATCATTAAAGATCTCCAACTGATGTTTCAAAATCTTTTGTCTACACAGGCTATGTCGAGAGTTGTTAATAACTAACGCCTCAATAATATTGAGATGGTAGTTCGACCTGGCACTGTGTAAAACAGAAAACCACCCATCGGAATAGTTGTCAGAACAACTATTTGTACTAACGAGGTGATATCCGATGGCTGATTCCTGTGCCTGAAAATTTAACAAATATATATATATATATATATATATATATATATATATATATATATATATATATATATATATATATATATGTTGTTAAATAACACAGAGTTGTTTTGCTTGATAAGACTTTTAATTTTTAAAAACATTTTCTGAATAGTCCATTTAATATTTCGGTCAAATTGGTGTATATAAGTTCCGTGTGTTTCTTGTTTTTTTCGCGAGTACTTTCGATTTGATTCGTCAAATCATCTTCAGGCGGTGTTAGTCTTGGTATCTTTACTTATATGTCTTTACGGTTTAGTTCTTTTTAAACGGCTAGTAATTTACAACTTTAGCGCGTGCAAGATTCAAAAGTATGATTGCTTAACGGCTAAGAATTTGGTAACATTAATTAGTATGCTAGACACTTCAAAATTTTCTGACTAGTTTCGTAATTCACATTATTGATTGTGGGATGTTTAGTTTTAGAATATATATATATATATATATATATATATATATATATATATATATATATATATATATATATATATATATATATTCAAAAAAGATTGGGCTTCTAGGAGAATGCGTAATGCGATCTTGTTGGACACTATATGACTAAGCTTTCACGTGTTAATTGATAGTGGCCTAGGGGATGAATACCAGGCTGCAGAGTCAAAGGTGACTTTGCCACTGGGTTCGAATCCTTTGAGCGGCAGTAATTATCATATCTTGCACTGAAGATTGCGTAAGCATGAAACACATATCTATGTAGGTAAAAATAATACACTGTATCCACATTACACCAAGGAGAGCGTCGCCGTTGGGAGTTCGCTCCCAAACAGTCGTCGTGAGAAATAGTAAAAAAAAAATATATAACAATGTCGGATTCTTATTTTCGTTGAAAAAGAACAAATGTCCGTTCGAAATATCTATATTCTCACCCCAAGACCTTTCTAAAGTGTATCAATTTTTTTTATATACAACATAACTCCGCCTCCCCCAGATATATTGCACATGCCACAGTTACATCCCCTCTACCAACCCCGATATATCCTGCACTCACATCCCCTTTGACCTCATCTATTACAAATATAACATAAATCATGGTGATGAAATAAAGATATTATTTATAGGTTAGACACAAAGTCAGGTGTGGGTTTGAGAAGCCAGCACACTGGGATAAGTGCACCCTGACCTACAAAAAATGCATGAGCAACCCTTTCAGCATCCATCAGTAGGGCCGCTTCAGGCGATTAGCAATAAACTAACCCCTTTCTCAATGACGTAAAACAAAGTATGTTTCGCCAGTGTTCTTTCTAAAATTATTATTCATATAAAATAACCTTTTAATATGTGAACTTAACAAAAAAAAAATAAGGAAACAAAAAAACGTCTCAAACTGGAAAGAAAAACGTCTCATTATAGAAATAAAATCAAGGATTTCTTTCCGAATTCATTTCATACAACAGGCGTTGTCGGACAAGGCATGATGCCACTTGATGTAAGGAGCTAAAAAATATTACTTCACTGTCAAAAACTAGCCAACGATAAGTGTTAGATGGATATATTCCGACCCAGAAAACAGCAATTCTTTCCCCTTTGTCAGAAACATCGTTTATGGAATGTGAAGACTAAAGGAGAAAATAAGGGAAGCGAGAGTTACGAGGCTGCCGAAAGTAAACCCCATAACACTTGAAATTATATCGTCCGGCAGTATTACTCGCTAACTCTGCGTGACGGCATGGATGTTTATATAGTAAAAATAAATACGCAATAGTATTAATAATAGAAAAACAAAATCGAGGATGACGTAGCTTCAATCCGGGTACTTTTTAGCACTTTAATAAAAGTGGGAGTGAGCATCTGGGAGTAATTCTTGATTTCAGCCCGAAGGCCGAGAAATCAACGGACATCTTACAAAAGTGTTATTTGTTTCTGGCGTAGCTTGAGTCCGGTTACTTTTTGAACACTTTATCAGCCAACGAACAAGATACGGCGATATTTCTTTAAAAAAAAAGAAAAGACTCATACCGGCATTCCAACGTTATCACTTACCTTTGGTAGTTTTAAGTTGTCTCTGTTCAAAACTATTCTAAATGTTTCGTTTTGTTTTCGCCTCTAAAACGGAAAACAAAACCCAGAGGCAATTTATGCTCAACCTTTCCTTTTTTATCACGAATAATGTGTCTACGAATCTGGAGGTTAATCCTACGCCGCCGCCGCCGTGCAACGCAAGAGTTAAGTAGAAGGAACGAGAAAAGAGATACCCGGCGGATAAACCTTGATTCTTTAATGGAATACGAGTCGGCGATTACGGCCGTGTATTTCGGTGCGTTTTGACGAAGACCGGGTGGCAGACGGGTACATCATCGTCAAAACACGAACCTTGGAGAATAGACAAGCGAGTGGTTTCAAGCACTTAACAAGTGTTGCACTAAATGAACCAACCCAGCTTACACGGTTATCTGACTTCCTCTTTAATAGTAAAGAAAAGAACAACTTTCTACGGTTATATATATATATATATATATATATATATATATATATATATATATATATATATATATATATATATATATATATATATATATATATATATATATATATATTGTATATATATTGGTAGAAAGTTATATATGTATATACATATGTACATATATACATATATATATATATATATATATATGTGTATATGCATATATATATACATATGTGTGTGTATATATATATATATAAAACCGTAGAAAGTGATATATGTATACACACACACACAAATATATATATATATATATATATATATATATCTATATATCTATCTATATATATATGTATACTTATATATATATATATATATATATATATATATATATATATATATTGGTAGAAAGTTATATATGTATATACATACAAATATATATATGCCTATATATGCATATATGTATACTTATATATATATATATATATATATATATATATATATATATATATATATATATATATATATTTATTTATTTATTTATTTTAGTACAACATTCGTACCGTCGGTTTAAAGCACAGAAGGACTTAACCATCCGGCTCTCTTCAGCTTATGTTGTCATCTGTTTCGGAAATGTGAAGTCACGTGTCACTCTCGTTTGGACGCGTTATTTGCTTAGAGTGTTATCTATGTTTGTTTAAATTTAGTGTAAGGAAGGTTTAATAAAGGTTTGAAAATCGAGCACTCTGCTGGGATTTTTCCGCTATATTACAAAGAAGTTTATATATATATATATATATATATATATAAATATATATATATATATATATATATATGAATAAAAATCAGGATAATATGATCCGACGTAATGGAAAATGAAAATGGAATGCCAAAAACTATATTATTTATGTATTCATCAGCGTTTCGTCTTTTATTGAAGACTTCCTCAGGATGAAGAAACAATGCGGAAAAATGATAAATGTACAGACTGCTGCTGTAAACGGACTAACCCAA
>OY744522.1:15268942-15278942 GCA_963556195.1 Sepiola atlantica | reverse complement strand
TTCATAAAATGCATGGTGAGGCGGCGGGATAGGGTAGTGGTTGTAAAACAAATGTAGCTATTAACTTTATTATTATTATGGGAGTTACATTCTTCCAAAGACCATTTAAACTTATGAATAACATACATACACAAGAGCCTTTTAATATATATATATATATATATATATATATATATATATATATATATATATATGCCTACAATCTTGAAAGGGTTATGAGACTATTTGCCATAAATACACACGTACATTGTACTTTATTTCTCAGCTTAATTCTAGCGAGACTTCCGCCCTATTTTCGCCTGCAGGTAAATAAAGAGTCCAGGCGACGTTACTATTCAGAATAACTCATGCGACAGAGACAACGCACCGTCTGTGAAAGTCGATCAGCGTATCCACGTTTATACACTTGTTTTACAAACAATGTATAATGTCACCAGAAAGAACCGGAACAAACAACGCTGGTCTTCTTTGTTCATGGCTCACCGGTCCCCGTACTTCGTCTGCTTATGTAGTTATTTGAACACAACAACTGTTTTACGAAACAAATCTATAGAATAGCGGCTCTTATAAGTGGCGCAGCGTAACACCCGAACGAGTCGTTATCAAGCGATGCTTAATAGAGGTTTTGTATCTGGCCGAAGCCGAAACTATTATTACTTCTATTAATATTGGGTGCAAGTCCATAACTATTAATGTAATGAAATCCTTCCTAACAAAAAGAAAGATCTAGGTTGTCCTCGATGGTCGTTCTTCTAAGCAACATTACATAAATGCTGGTGTACCCCAGGGATCTATCATTGGACCTATACTGTTCCTGATTTTCATAAATTACCTCCCTGGTGACATTGAGACTGAGATAAGAATATTTGCTGACGACACCATGCTCTACTCTCGTCATGTTGGCAAAACCGACGCGCACATATCTGAGGCAATGGCTGAATCCTTAGAAAATGACCTCCAGTCTGTAGTGGAATGGGGTAAAAAATGGATGGTAACTTTTAATGCCGCAAAGACAAAGCTCCTTTCCTTCAATAACTACAAGAAACCTGTTCAACTACCGATTGCCATGGCAAATAATACCCTACATGAGAGTTAATCATTCAAACTTCTCGGCCTAACTTTCACAGATAACATGAATTGGAATAAATAAATTGAAAACATTGCCAAGGCTTCTGCAAAGAAGGTGGGCTCTCTCTACCGTGCTAGTAAACTTCTCACACCTGACATTATCCTATATTTCTATTAAGCCACCATCCGCCCATGCATGGAGTATTGTTGCCACATCTCGGCTGGGGCATCATTCACTAGTCTCTCTCTCTTAGACAAGGTCCAAAAAAGAGTCGCCAACTTAATAGGTCCTTCATTATCCACCAAGCTCCAGCTCCTGTCCCATCGCTGCAATGTTGCTTCCTTGTTCCTGTTTTACAAGTACTTCAATGGAATGTGCTCTGATGAGCTTGCTGCTCTGGTGCCCCCCACGACGTAAATTCACTAGACCAACCCGACAATCTGCCAAATCCCATCCATTCACTGTGGAGGTCCCCAGATGCCGAAAAGCCTTCTATTCGTGCTGCTGGACTCTGGAACTCCCTCCCTGTTCTGTTTTCCTGACGGTACTGACATGCAGAAATTTAAAACTAATGTAAACAGACATCTCGCTGCACAGCTCCCAATTTAGCCCCCCCCCCAAAAAAAACAACTTTCACCCTTTTTCTCAGTAGCCCCTTACGTCTACAGTGGCGGCCTGCCTTGTTAAAAAAAAACCCAAAACTCGACCGACATGAAAAAACAAAAAACAAAAAATGAAAATGTTTATGATGTATGTACTTGTGACGGAATGAATATATCGTACACCAAAAATCACGTCAATTTATCATATTTTTTTTACAAAAGAAAATCCAATTTTCTGGCTAAACGACGAGCGTCGATCTATCGGCGCCATGTTGGAAAACTAAGGATGAAAACTCCAAAAATCCAAAGTTTTGCGATATTTTTTTTTTGGAAAATAATACGGTTGCATTTCGGAAAGACAACATTATTCAAAATCATTCATTAGAATTTCCATTAATCGCTTAAAAATGATTTTCTTTTGTAAAAAAAACCAAAAAACTACTTGGCCAATTTACGTGATTTTGGTGTACGATATCTGCATTCCGTCACGGGTGCGTACATAAAAAAAAATCTTAATTTTTTTAATGTCGGTCGAGTTGCATCTAATATTGTACTATTGTACTTCTACTATTTGTCTGTCTGAAACCAACACTTTACTCTTTCTTCTATTAGTATTACCTTCTATTGTACTATGTTTTCATACTCAGTTCTATTGTACTATCTTTTCATACTCAGTTCTATTGTACTATCTTTTCATACTCAGTTCTATTGTACTATCTTTTCATACTCAGTTCTATTGTACTATCTTTTCATACTCAGTTCTATTGTACTATCTTTTCATACTCAGTTCTATTGTACTATCTTTTCATACTCAGTTCTATTGTACTATCTTTTCATACTCAGTTCTATTGTACTATCTTTTCATACTCAGTTCTATTGTACTATCTTTTCATACTCAGTTCTATTGTACTATCTTTTCATACTCAGTTCTATTGTACTATCTTTTCATACTCAGTTCTATTGTACTATCTTTTCATACTCAGTTCTATTGTACTATGTTTTCATACTCAGTTCTATTGTACTATCTTTTCATACTCAGTTCTATTGTACTATCTTTTCATACTCAGTTCTATTGTACTATCTTTTCATACTCAGTTCTATTGTACTATCTTTTCATACTCAGTTCTATTGTACTATCTTTTCATACTCAGTTCTATTGTACTATCTTTTCATACTCAGTTCTATTGTACTATCTTTTCATACTCAGTTCTATTGTACTATGTTTTCATACTCAGTTCTATTGTACTATCTTTTCATACTCAGTTCTATTGTACTATCTTTTCATACTCAGTTCTATTGTACTATCTTTTCATACTCAGTTCTATTGTACTATCTTTTCATACTCAGTTCTATTGTACTATCTTTTCATACTCAGTTCTATTGTACTATCTTTTCATACTCAGTTCTATTGTACTATCTTTTCATACTCAGTTCTATTGTACTATCTTTTCATACTCAGTTCTATTGTACTATCTTTTCATACTCAGTTCTATTGTACTATCTTTTCATACTCAGTTCTATTGTACTATCTTTTCATACTCAGTTCTATTGTACTATCTTTTCATACTCAGTTCTATTGTACTATCTTTTCATACTCAGTTCTATTGTACTATCTTTTCATACTCAGTTCTATTGTACTATCTTTTCATACTCAGTTCAGTTAACACCTGAAACGGGAATAGGGCGATCAAAAGTTGCTATGATTAGATCAGGCTACAACACCGGCCTTACAATCTGTGAATGTGGAGAAGAGAACAATACGATGCAACACTGCATTGTCTGCCGTCTACTGCCCAACCGGTGCAGCTTGAAAGATCTTGAAGAGTACAACAAAAATGCAAAGGACTGCGTAAAAAAGTGAGAAACTGTTGTATGACCACATGACACTTCAAAGAAGAAGTTGACTATACTATTTCAGACTAATGTACTATATTTCAATGTCTAATTCAGGGGGCGGGTAGTGTAGTATATGTTCTGTTGTCATGATACTCTCGTCCTAGGCATTGTCTCCGCCGTTTTTTTTTTGGGGGGGGGGAGAGGAGAGTAGTGTATTATCTGTTCTGTGAGCATTATAACATCCTCCCAAGCATTGGCCCCTCTTTTTTGGTAGTAGTGTATTATCTGTTATGTGGGCATGATACCATCCCCCTAAGCATTGCCTCTTCCTTTTTTGGTTGAGTGGGGGTAGTGTATTATTTGTTATGTGGACATGATACCATCCTTCCAGGCATTGCCTCCTCCTTTTTTGGTTGGGTGGGAGTAGTATATTATCTGTTATGTGGACATGATACCATGTAGTTTAGTATTTTTTCTGTTATTATCCTTTTATATATGTTTTTTTTTATTTTAAATTTTTATTTTTAACATAGTTCACCCTAAACAAGGCAGGCCGCCACTGTAGATGTAAGGGGCTACTGAGAAAAAAGAAAAGGGGAAAAGGTTTTGGGGGGGGGGGTCAACCTAAATTGGGATCTGCGCAGCGAGATGTCTGTTTACATTAGTTTTAAATTTCTGCATGTCTGTACTGTCGGGGAAACAGGGGGTAGGGAGTGAGTTCCAGAGGCTAGCAGCACGAGGAAAGAAGCTATTTGAGTAGAAGGCTCTACGGCATTTGGGGACATCCACAGTGAATGGATGAGATTTAGTTGATTGTCGAGTTAGTCTAGTGAATTTACGTCGAGGGGCACCAGAGTAGCCAATTCATCGGAGCATAATGTTAATATGAGACCATTCTCCCAGGCATTACCTCCTCCATTTCGGTAACAGTGTAGTATATGTTCGTTCGTCATGATACCATCCTCCTAGGCATTACCTCCTATTATTTTTGGGGGGAGGGGGCAGTGTAGTATCGGTTTTGTTGTCATGAGACGATACTCCTACTCTCTCCTTTGGGAGTTGTATAGTATATGTTCGTTCGTCATGATACCATCCTCCAAGGCATTATCTCCTCCTTTGGGAGCACTATAGTATGTGTTCGTTCGTCATGATACCATCCTCCAATGCATTATCTCCTCCTTTGGGAGCACTATAGTATGTGTTCGTTCGTCATGATACCATCTTCCAAGGCATTATCTCCTCCTTTGGGAGTTGTATAGTATATGTTCGTTCGTCATGATACCATCCTCCAAGGTCAGCAAAAATATGCGAAAGGGAATGTTTTAAGATCTATTTATGAGAACATGCAAATAACTCAGTTTTGTAGAACGTCTGGCTGAAGATCTCAAGGTTTCGATTTCGGTTTCCGGTCATGTTAGGAATTTATTATTTACTCTTGATGCAATATTTTCCATTTCTAAAACTAGTAAGATCTGATATTTCGAAATTAGAAAAATTCCGCAATTTATTAATTACGTTTAAAAAATGGTGACTGGTGGACGAACGGAGAAAATCCCTATATAAGATATACACGTCCGAAATTTCAGAAAGAGATGAGAGGAAAAGTCCAAAATTTCAAAAAGAGATGAGAGAGGAAACTGTTTTTATATAGCGTGTGCTTCGATGTGTTGAGCTAAATTAATCCGAGTTATCTCCCTTGGAATTATTCTCGGACAACGTTAGAGAATGCGTTCTCTTGTGCGGAACTCTCGCAATCTCTTTGCGCCCATATGGGGGAAATTGAGGACGAGACTGCCTCTTTCTGGCACGTATTTCAATTTCAGCATGTGCGCGGAGAGGTGTGTTTCTATGTGTAATCCGATTTGAACAAACAAACAAAGTTTTCTACCCGACTGATGTAACCCAGGCGAATATAGTTAATCTCACCTGCGTATCGGGCGGGACCTATCCACCTGTGTTTATTGGAGGACCGCATCAAATAACCACTGAAGCCAAAGCCGAGGATCAGTCCGCAATAACAGGCTAATTTGTGTCCGTAATGGACACTGTAGATATTGGTTGATGTTTGAAAACCTGGAAATAAGAATATAGAAAAAAATGATTAATATAGATTCTTTTGTTTTCTTAAAAGCAATGCTAGTCAAATACAAATACAATCGAATGGGAATGGACCCACGGAAATTCCCGATTATTTATGGGTTTAATTAGACATTCAGAACAACGTCTGCAGCCATGAACTTGAAGTATCCCCTTACGAAAAAAATGTTGGGCATTTATTAAAAAACTAAAAAAAAGATGAAACAAACAAATAGGCAACAAATAAATGTTGTCAAAGGCAAAATAAGTTACTCTTCTACCTATGTGGATAAGTTTTGTGTTTTAACTTATTTTAAAGCGTGTTATACTTAAAATAAAAAAGGTAGGTTCGAAGACCTCACATCATATTAAAAAAAGCAAAAGATAATGGTCGCCAGACCAGGCGAGGCTTTCATAATCGTCCTAAAATTGTGAATTAAACAAACATACAGCTAATAATATGTCCAGTTCGGTATATATATTTTTTAACTCACAGCCATCCACATTAATTTCATTCCCGCCACCGACTTCTTTCAGCCCGGTCCTGCGCTCCCAGTAGTGGCTGCTACTACTACTTCTCATTAACCCATCATGCCAACCCAATATTCTCATGTGCTTGCATGACATTTTTCTTAAAATTATCATCCTGAGGAAGTCTTACAAATAAAGACGAAACGTTGATGAATACATAAAAAACATCTTTTGGTTTTTCCTTTTCCATATATATATATATGTTTTGAGGTACCAAATTTATAAAAAGTTTTAAATATAAGCGGAATTTTGTTAATCTCCGTAGATGTGGTCTCGAAAGCTCTTTCGTCCAACATCTCATCAGGAGAAATCGTTGGAAAAACACAGGATGAAATAAATTAATAGTGAGAAAAAAAAAAGCTAGTATGGGGAATTTACTGCCGGTGAAAATATACGTTTAAAAGATTTAATTCAACGAATACAAACGACTAAAAGGCAGATTTAGGGGCAAAAAAAAAAAGAAAAGAAAAAAAGAAAAGAAAAAAAAAAGAATAAAAGGCCAACTAACTTTCCCCAAATAATGTCAACGTCTTTACGAAATCCTTCTGCTTGCAAAGAGAAGGCTTTCGTAAAGCGATCGCGACGGATTCTACCATTTTCAAATGAAAAGTAGAATCCGCCCGATGTAAGAAAGTGAACCACTCTATTTTATACTTATTGGCACAGCATGCATTGTCAGCTAAATGCTGGCCAATAGACGATTCCAAGGCTGAGGTAGAGGTATGGCACAAGAAACCAGATCTGCCCTGTCTAATTTTGGATGGGATATGCTGGTTTGTTCTGGTCTCTAAATGCAATTTCGTCCGCCCAATATACTCAGCATCACACTGGCATTTAAATTCATGAATAATATTACTATTTTTAAATAAGGCAGACTATCTGTAGAAAAAGACCGAAAAGCAAATCTTGTGCCAAAAACCAAACGTAAATCAACAAAAAAAAGAAACCAGTTACACTATTAGTGATTTGTTTGCCTAACTCCTGACTAATGCCACCTATCCAAGGCAGTTTAAGATAAAAAAACTAGAACTCCACGATTGTTATTCCTGGAGAACGTCGGCTTTTAGATTATTGAAGACCGTATTCCTGGGAGTAGACAAAGGGAAATTACTGTCTTAGCCTTTTTAATATTGAGTTGCTTTCCTTCAACCATTTCGCCCGTAATGTCGTCTAAGATTTCTATTTCGGCCACCAATCTGATTTAATTAGTAGTAATTAATTTTTATTTATTTTAATTAATTTTAAATTAAATTAAACTATAAATTCTCATGACTTTAAATTATGAATTTAAATCATGACTTTAAATTATTAGTATAAATTAAATAAGAATTGTAACAAGTCAGCAGCGAAATTTATCGATATAGTAACTTAGATAAGAAACCTTACTTATATGAGACGAATGTTGAATTCACTACCGTAAACCGTATTTACAGATTTTATCTTACGCAATGATACTACTACTACTACTACTACTACTACTACTACTACTACTACTAATTATCCACCTTAATTTCAAGCTTTAATTAACCGCTTGCTATTTAAACTTAATTGGTCTTTTTGTTCTTGTTATTGTTTTCTCATGACTATCTTAAGACGAAGCTTCGTGCGAAAGATTAAAAATGGCGGCTCGATTGAAATTCTGCCATCCTATTATCGGGGGGGGGGTCACGCGTAGGAGTTGTCTACTTTCTGTTTTCTTCCATTATCTTTCTGCACGATATAACATCTTTATAAATGTTTTTTTTTTATTTTGGTTTCTGAAGAGCAGCGTGTAATTGCGTTTTATTGCAGCATATTGCACGGTGCGAAACAATTGTAAAACTATTGTCAATTCTGCCATTGTAAAAAAAAATGATATTAGTAAAGACTCAATTTTGGTAATTGGAATTTAAAATAATCATTATATATATATATATATATATATATATATATATATATAGAGAGAGAGAGAGATATATAGATATATATTCTTACCTTTGATAATGTGTAAGGCACAAGTTTCCGGGTCTCGAGTACCGTACAAAAACATGCAGAGCACATCACCAGAACCTAAAGATAAAAATAAAATAAAAATGAAGGATAGCAATTATTGTGAATTTTATATATATATTAAATGTAAATATCAACGTAAAAGTGTTTCGTCGTTTACGACTTATCAGCGTGGCTGCTGGGTTCCTGGTTTCGAACCTCGCTAGTTTCAATCACGTGTATGGTGCTCATTAAATTTTAATATATATATATATATATATATATATATTTGTACAGAAAAATTAGTACAACATTTGTACCGTCGGTTTCAAACACAGAAGGACTTCAGCTTCTGTTGTCATCTGTTTCGGAAATGTGAAGTCACTCTCGTTTTATGTATGTTTGTTTAGATTTAGTGTAAGGGAGGTTTAATAAGGTTTGAAAAAAAGGGGGGGATGAAAAGTAACAGTCGAGATTTAAAACTGGAGAAGATTTAAAGAGATATAAAAAAATAAAAAAATAAAAATAAAGAATATTTTTATATAAATCCCGCGAGCCAATATTTATGAGTAGCGTATATTTGGACATTACTGTTTTGGTGTAATAATGTGTCTTTTAAAGGAATTATGGAGAGAAAATTGGTTTATGAAGAGATAGAGAGGTTAAAGAAACAACATTAAATTCAAATTTAAATTCTGGATTAAAGAACTTTAAATCAATCACAAAGGAATTTAAATAAATATATCATCCGGGAGGTCTAAGGGCAGTAACTCTGCAGGGGTTTTGAATGATTTGTATTCGGGATTTAACATTATTAACTAGGGTATAGTGAAGGCTTATGAGAGTGATAAAATTGGTATACTGATTACAACTGGTTTAGAGATAATAGTAAGGATTGGGTCGGCAAGCTTGGATTTGTTTGAGAGATATGGGAGATTAGCATTATGACCGAGAAATAGTGGGGACTTATGGGAGTAATAATAATGTTGTGAAATTGGGGTGTTACCCTCTTAATGACTGGAGAAATATTTTTGGGAAAGTCATTAATTATTGCTCTTGAATAGTGGTGTGGATATGGACTGATTAAGGTATCAGTTCGTATTTTATTTTATTTTATTCATATTTATGAGGGGTGATAGTTGGGAGAATTTTCCGCAACGAAAAGTAATTTTACTTTCTTCCCCCGTGTGCCTAGTGTCAGGCGAAATTTCCACAAACAGAGCTTGTTCGCGTCTGTGGAACTCATTACTGCGGGACTGCTTCCCTGAAGATTACAACATAATTTACAATTAATTTGCAAATCAATGTCAACAGATTCCTGCCATAATCAAACTTAGTTTATTCTATTACTTATCCCCAATTCTTTCATATGGGTTTCCACCTTTTCAACTAGCTTTCATTCACTCTCATTAACCATTATACTCGAGTGGTGTTCGGCCTTGATAAGTGCTGACCCATCAATAAAGAAGCACTGTAAGATATTGTAGTGTGGTTTAACTTATTGGATTTTTAAATGGTGTAGTAGCAGTAGTAGTAGTCCCTTTTTGACAGGACGCTAGTTTGTCGCCAGTTATAGTCCCCACCAAGGCGGTTGCAGATTTATACATCTGGATGAGTATTTTGCTTACAACGTCTGGTATTCCAAAATGGTTACCCATTTAAGTACTGACCAGGCTCAACGTCTCTTAACTTAAATGGACTCGTGTTCATTGAATATTGGTGAGCTTACCTGCAGGTATGATCCCAATGGGAATATCGCATGGTTTCATGCGGGCTTCCGGTGTGTTATGATCCACGCCAGCATCTTTCTGTGTTCTCAGTACCAGGCCGTTCATCACTTCCGAGTACATGCCGTCGCCTCCCACCGAGATGATCCTGCAGTGGAAATAATAAATTAAATAGGTTGGCCAGGGATTCC
>OY744522.1:15246442-15261442 GCA_963556195.1 Sepiola atlantica | reverse complement strand
TATTGAATGTTTAAATACATAATTATTATTTAGAACGAACAATTTCGACGATCTTTATCTTAAAGTATATGATACAAAAGGCGAAAAAGTATATATATATATATATATATATATATATATATATATATATATATATATATATATATATATATATTGCGATATATATATATATACATATATATATGATTTCCACTTCTTTACAGATTAAGGCCATCCTTAATTTGCAATGACCGATTGTGGTCGCACATATTGTTCAGCAGGCCCGGGTGTTTTTACAGGTCTTAATCGCTGTTGGTATTGTAGGGATATCTGGACATGTAGATGGCCATGCTTTGCGTGTGTACGTCACGCAGAGCATGCTCTCCCTCTACAAAGTCTGGGTTCAGTTATAAACCGAAGTATAATAACTGAGAGACGATGTATAGCGCAGTTTTTTTTCTATCGGGGTTTCCGTTGTTCTAGATCAGGGCCGGGCAACCTTTTCAGAGTGAGGGCCGGATGAGACTTTTGGAAGGAGATTGCGGGCCGGAGTAAAAAACGAAATCTCAGAATTACTATATTTTGTTTACATGAATAAATTGTACAAAAATTGCATTGAACACTACAAATCTGATATTTTTTCTCAAGAGACGTCTGTATTTAATGTTAAAAAAGGCGCCGACGAAGAGCCATAATGACGGGGGGGGGGGAGTAGCAAGTTGATCCAGCATTCGTTTTGACACACCTCACATAGGTTCTCTGTTTTATGCCCTTTCCTCGTCTCTCGTTTCCTCTTTGCCTTTCTCTTTCTCTTTTTCTATTTTTTATCTAAGGCCAAGGATTTGAAATTAGTAGTTAAAGAAAAATGAAATATACACGCATCATCGCTCGCTGATATCTATACATTTTTAACCCACTGTAACTCTTAATTGAAACCTACTTTTACGTTTATGTCACAAAGTAGTATGATTTTACTGGGATGTTCGCGGGCCGGATTGCAATAATAAAGCATAACAGGGTGCGGGCCGGACGCTAAGCCTTCGTGGGCCGGATGTGGCCCGCAGGCCGGATGTGGCCCGCCGGCCGGATGTGGCCCACGGGACGGAGGTTGCTCGCCCATGGATGATCTAACAAATTCCACGGGTCCATCTCACCGAGTAGTGTAGGATCGTACCTGGGTATTTCTACGCCCCCGCTAATTATAGTAGTAATAACACCCCCCCCACACACACATATATATTTTATGTAAGGTTAGTGAGAGAGAACCCTAGCAGATGCTCGGTTATTAAGAAAGTTAAAAACTATAAACGTAATATTTATTTATATATGTATTACAGAAGAACAACATCGGTACCGTCGGTTTCAACTCCAAACAAAGGGGAACTATAGTTGGTCTACTCTGCCGGACTCTTTTCAACCTCTGTTTATGATATTTTGAAAAAAATTTTTTTAAATTCTTAACTTTAAAATTTTTAGATTTTAATTTTTAATTTTTTCTACGCCGGAAATGAAGATGTGAAGAGGCGATCGGAGGTCACCGTAGTCGCTACTTCGATTCACATATTAAAGAAAAACAGAGATAATTTTTTTTTATTTGCCCACGATGTATATATTGGCAAAATTTGCTGACAGAAATGCCGAATTAATAAAAAAGTAATAAAAAGGAAAATAGAGCAGAGGATTGAAATATCGTAAAAAGGTTACACAACGCGCAAGCTGCCATTTTCGAGAGAGGCAGACATAAATACAGACTGAAGAAAATCCGGCATTTGGATTTGACACACACACACACACACACACACACACACACACACACACACACACACACATACATACATATATATATATATATATATTTGTTTGGATTTGAAACAAATATATATATATATATATATATATATATATATATATATATATATATATATATCAAAGAGGATATTTCGTCTGTATCTTTGTGATTAATAGGCTTTTAAATGTAAGTTACATGATTATATCTGTTTTGTCAATCATAAAAGGCAGAAATTGGTCTGCGTTGTTAAAAATAAAAAAAAATTGTATTTCCGATCGATTTTAGTATTTTAATATGTTATCTGGTCGATATTTTATTTTATGTTAATCATGAAGTCGGAGATGTTTTTACTCCTATTGTTACATCTACTTAACCCCTTACACCGGGAAGAAATTCTATGAGACATTTTTGTTTAGATATTCACCGTGAAGAAGAAACATAGAGAAAGGAAATGTTGATTATCCATTTCGTCTTTTTTCTTTTCTTTTTTGCCTTTTGCTGACCCACATTCGATTATAAAGCGAACGAGAGAGAGGGGTGGCAAAAATACAGAAAGAGAGAAGGAATGAAGAAAAGGAGAAGTCTAAGCATCCTCCCAGTTATACAGTTACTAGCGTCGCCAATTATACTTGCCCCAGTGACTCACTCATTTAGACTCCCGTACTTACAGACATGTTCTAAATCTCAACCGGATATAAGAATTTTTACTCCGATTTTGTTCCAAAATGCTCATAAACATTTCAAGTTACAATATTAAGTAGATTATTTAGTCTTATTTCGTTTTCTCTCTCTATTATCTAGGAAATTTACGGAAACTAGGACCACGTTGGTTTATATCTCAGGAATGGAACACCCTAGAGAAAAAATATAACCATATTCGTGGAGAATAGTATAAATGGATGAATACTCTGTTGTGTTCATTAAGTGTTCATAAAATACTTTTAAACTGTCAAATATCATGTTATACTATAGTTTACGATAGTCCGGAAACCAAAGCAGAAAATGCGAGATAATTATAACAGTACATAAATACATATATCAATACCTTTGTTATGAACTATCGAGACCTGTGCCCCGGCGTTGCCCGAAAAATTTGAAGAACCCCCTAAAACTCCTGCTCTCACCTATGAACTGCATATAAGTATTTTTAATCGAATTTTCAACCATGTATAAGTTATAATTACTGTTCTTTAATTATAAAATTTAGAAATAATATTTAAACGTTTGTATTAGGTCATAACTAACCATTCTCGCATCAACGTACGAGAAGAAATGGGATTTTCATTATCTGTATATTCTTAAACAGCAAACACTGAGTTTTCATTTAATTTCCTAATTAACCCTTAAATGCTTTATTTTTTTTTATATTGGGTTGAAAAAAAAGTGAAAAACGTTTAATAGGAATAATATAAAGTAGTATAACTGATTTTAGGAAAAATATATATTTATTGAACAAAAATAAATTATGTTGCAACAATGGGATAACATTTTAGATGTACAACAAAACACTACAATATATGCATTTCAATAATCGTAATACACTAGAGAATCATAAAATAAATTTTTACTTACCATTATAATGACCAGATTTAAAAGTTTTGGCTCTTGAAATTCACAGATTACACACCGATGACACTCGCCCGTGACATCGAAGATACTGATGACCTATTTAGCAGGTGTGCTGATGCAACATCATACTAATACCATCTCACATTTGCCAACAGGCTCGTTGCAGATGTGAAACAAGTTGCAGTTTGACACATGTTCGTTGAATATTATATTAAATAGGTATTTTGTTCTAATAAAAGCAATTACAAATGATACAAAAAACCAACACGGAAACGATAATGTTGAAAAACAAAAACAAAACGAAAAAACTATTTATTCCTCGCAAACCCGACAGAGATTGTGTCCATGAAAATGTGTACAATAAAGTCTGAAAGGCATATGTACGTATGTGTGTGTAAGTTGATGGAAATGTTTTACATATCGTAAATTGGTAAATGTGTTAATCAGAGGCCAGACCGGAAAGAGCGCAAATTTTCTTGTGCGCCCCTTTTTTATATCACGGATTATAGTGCCCTCTATCATGGCAAAAGGGGATGTAACTCGGGTCTGAAATGCACGTATGTGTATAGAAAAGGCTACAAATGTATTAATCTACTCACCCATCGAAATCGCTGAGATCACATTTTTGCAAGTAATCGACTGAGTGTTTCTCCCGTTCTGTTACTGGATATGAAAATAAAGAAATAAAATTAATTAATTTCAATAAATATAAAACACTAAGGCAGAAATGTTTGTGATGGTGATTGTGATGGTGAGGAGGAGGTTAATAGGGATCGTAGTGGTTGTGGTTAAGCTGATAATGGAGATGGTTAAAGTGATGAAGATAGAGATGTTAGAATGGTAGTGGATAATGATGATACAAGCTTTATTTACTGTCCTCTACACGAAGGCAAAATTAGACACGAGATCAGAATTTAATGAACAAGTTGCAATGTCGCTTCTATGAGGCGTGTATAATTTTGTTATTATACACCAGTCTCCCGCCGTTGCCATCGTCATCTCATCAGTTCACACGGACTCTGACCGAGGTATATTTTAATTTCAATGGATATTTATTAGTTAATTAGACAGAGTGACAATTACAAGGACCAGTGAGATATATACTTTCAGAGGTGTTATATATATATATATATATATTAGGAATATGTTGCGAAGGCTGAGGGCAATGCAGAGTGCCGGATAGGTTGTAAGCTGGAAGGAACAAAAATGATAAATCGAAGTGGGGTGATTTACTATTTATTTTTCTTTAAAATTTTATATTACGGCAAGTGTGGTGTCAGCTGTGTGTGTTGTCCGGATGATGATTAAAAATCTTCTCTTTGTCAAAGATACACACCAAAGGAAAAATCCGTCTGTGTAGAGAATTCACCAAAATAGATGCCAGAGATTAGGGTTAGAACAAACAAGTCCCGCAGCGAATAGAAATTAATAAGTTTTAAATTTCCAGAAATGATGTTTTGTATATAAATATACAAAAATAGGTGTGTAATATAAGATAACTTAATTAGGTATTGTATTGTATATATATTTGGAATATGCAAAAATGAAAACCAAAAATATTATTTAAGTATTCATCAACGTTTCGTCTTTATTTCAAGACTTCCGCAGGATGATTGGTCTGAAGAAAATAACACACAAAGTATAAAATATTTGAAACAATGGTCACATGAGGAGAAAACCTTAAAAAGACCGCTTATGAAAAGATAAATTATGAGCTACAAATAGATAGTAACAGTGTGAGAAGTTGAGTTAACTGTGGAAAGTGTGTTGGGAAAAATGGTAGCGGTTGGAGTTATTAAACCATTAAGGAGGTGGAGTGAGCATGCATAATGTATGTCGAGAAAAGTCGCTTATGAAAAGATAAGTTATGGGCTCAAAAATGGTAGCAGTAGGAGAAATTGAATCAATTGTAGAAGGTGTGGGGGGCAAAATTTGGTAACTGTCGGAGTTATTTAAACCATGAGAGAAGGGGGAGGAAATATGCGTCATGTTTATTAAAGTTATAAAGTCTGTATCGAAGCAGGATAATGGGAGGGTTAAACATCAAGGTCGCATAATAGAGGGGGGCGAGAACAAGATGTAGGTAGGGGAAGGTAATGTATTAATACTTAACCCACTGGAGTTTCTGGGGACGAGTGACTTTTTGCGTTACTGTGCCGTTCGAGTGTTCACCAGCAAAGAGATCGAATTCCTTTACTTCTGCTTATCCGCTAAGGTAATACTTTCTGACACCTCATCAATCAATCATTCTCTTCACTCAAACTGCGGGATTTTTCTATATAACACACACAGCCCCCTTTATCCACAAAAGGGGCATTCTAGACCGAGAACAAAAATTCCATGTATAGTCTTGTCGGCACTTCCTCACAAATGAGAGCGCCAACATTTAGCCATTAATATGGGGGTAATTCCCGGGAGGGTGACCTCGTGAGACTTCTGTGCCATGTGATAAAGATGGTGGTGGAGTTCCAATGCTGATGGTGTTGGAGTAGACGCAGTTGTTGTGTGGATGGTAGTGGTACTAATGGTCGTGGCGATGGTAAGGATTGTTATGATTAGTGATGATGTTGTTGTTGTTATTGTTGTTCATGATGATGATGATGATGATGATGATGATGATGATTACGTTATAAATACTTACGTTTACTTACATTTCCACGGCACAAACAGAATCGGTTCTAATGTAGATAGATAGATCTAACGCATAGCTCTCGAAAAGAGCACCCCGAATAGGCTACAATAACAGCCTACCTGGACTTCTCGGCGCTCCCTCACAAGTAGGCAGTGTGTCCCAGGCGACAAACAATAAATCTATCCCCCTTCTTCCTGGGGATGATCTACTTTCTGTGACCCAACATATACTATATTTAGACACCAACCAAAAAGACCGAGAATTCACGTTTAAAATGATGACGTCATCGTCAGTGTTGCTAGTGACATTTTCAAAACACGCTAGACAAGAACCTCTAAAAAACTAGATTCGGACCGTATGCAGTTTATATAAAAACTATTATGGATATAAAAACAATTATGGATATAAAAACTATTATGGATATACATAATATTCTATTCTTTGGAGCAACTTTTCATTTTGGGGCAACTTTTAGCTTTAGACTTTAGGGCCACTTTTAACTTTGGGGCCACTTTTAACTTTTAACTTTGGGGCCACTTTTAACTTTTAACTTTGGGGCTACTTTTAACTTTTAACTTTATGGCCACTTTTAACTTTGGGGCCACTATTAATTCCGGGTCCACTTTAACTTTTAATTTTGAGGCCACTTTTAATTTTGGGGCAACTTTTAACTTTGGGCCACCTTTAACCTTGAAGCCACTTTTAACTTTGGGGCTACTTTTAACTTTAAACTTTGGGGCAACTTTTAACTGTAAACTTTGGGGCAACTTTTAACTTTGGGGCAACTTTAAACTTTGGGGCCACTTTTAACTTTGAGGCCACTTTTAACTTTTAACTTAAGGGACACATGTAACTTCGTACTCACTTTTAACTTTGGGGCAACTTTAAACTTTGGAGACACTTTAAACTTTGAAGCCACTTTTAACTTTGGGGCAACTTTTAACTTTTAACTTTGGGGCCACTTTTAACTTTAGGGCGACTTTTAACTTTGGGGTCACTTTTAGCTTTTAACTTTGGGGCTACTTTTAACTTTCAACTTTAGGGCCACTTTTAACTTTGGGGCCACTATTAATTCCGGGTCCACTTTAACTTTTAATTTTGAGGCCACTTTTAATTTTGGGGCAACTTTTAACTTTGGGGCCACCTTTAACCTTGAAGCCACTTTTAACTTTGGGGCTACTTTTAACTTTAAACTTTGGGGCAACTTTTAACTGTAAACTTTGGGGCAACTTTTAACTTTGGGGCAACTTTAAACTTTGGGGCAACTTTTAACTTTAGAGCCATTTTTAACTTTGGAGCCACTTTTAACTTTAAACTTTGGGTCCACTTTTAATTCCAGGTCGACTTTAACTTTTAATTTTGAGGCCACAATTAACTTTGGAGCCACTTTTAAATTTAAGGCCACTTTTAACTTTTAACTTTTGAGACACTTGTAACTTCGGACCCACTTGTAACTTCGGGGCAATTTTTAACTTCGAGGCAACTTTTAACTTTGGGTCCATTTGTAACTTTATAGTCACTTTTAAGTTTGGGGCATCTTTTAACTTGGTGTCCACTTGAAACTTTGGAGTCACTTTTAACTTTGGGGCCACTTGTAACTTTGGGGCCACTTTTGACTTTGTGTCGACTTGTAACTTGGGAGCCACTTTTAACTTTAAACTTTCGGTTTACTTACCCATTTCGGTAACCTTGATTCCAGCCAATTCGAAAATCGGACGAACTTTGTTGCGAAAGATCTTCACGCCGCGATTCTTTCCGCTCTTCGGGCTGACGAAAGCGAGGAAATGTTTCGGTCGGTTTTGGCCTGGCAGAAACAGCGACAGTGACAACAGCAGCAAGAACATGTGGAGGGAAAACAAACAAAAAAAAAAGAAAATAGAATTTAAAATCAGATCAATAAGAAAACAATCCCTTTGACCCCGTAATTCGTATACAAACAGAACAAAGCACACATGATGAATGTTTTTGGTTTTTCATTTTAATTCTGCGGTTTTTATTTGTCATATTATTTTGTTAAATAGGATTTTCAAAGTTACATTTAATTTTTAAGGTATCGCTTAATCATTAAATTATTAATTAAGCAACTTTTTATTTGTTTTCATTAAACTACTACAAGAATACCGGAGCCACGGCGCGTAAAATATTTTAATGATTTTTTTAATTGTATTTTATATTATTTTATTTGTTTTATGTTATTTCATTTAATTGTATTTATTTTATTTTATTTAAAAAAAAAAATTTTATTCTATTTATTTTATTCTATTTATTTTATTTCATTTTATTTTATTTATTTTATTTTATTTTATTTTATTTTATTTTATTTTATTTATTTTATTTATTTTATTTTTTTAATTTTATTTATTTTATTTTATTTTATTTCATTTATTTTATTTTATTTTCAAAAAAATTATTTTATTCTATTTATTTCATTTTATTTATTTTATTTCATTTTATTTTATTTATTTTATTTTATTTTATTTTATTTATTTTATTTTTTAAATTTTATTTATTTTATTTTATTTTATTTTATTTTATTTTATTTTATTTCATTTATTTTATTTTATTTCATTTATTTTATTTTACTTCATTTATTTTATTGTATTTTATTTATTTATTAATTTTTTTTATTAAACTAATAAAATAAAATTAATTCCCCGAGCAGAACAGTTTTGCACCACTTTTATATCTGCTTAGGAAGATTAAAATGAAGATATAATGATACTGAACTTTATCTTTAGAATCCTTAATACAATTTTAATCAAAATCTATTACATGTTTTTTTTTATTCCAGAAGATGTCTAAAATTTAAGCAATTGAAATTCAAAGAAGCTTGCTTAATTGGTGTCTGACAACTATGGCTAAAATTTAATGAAAATCTGAAATATTTGAATTTTTAAATTAGAAGTTGTCTCCATATTATGCCTCCCCCTCGAAAGCCTTCAAAATATCTCAAAGAAGATGACATTTGAAGAATATTTATAAATTGATGTCTAATAGTCAGTCTTAACATTTTGAAAAATCGTGGAATTACGTTTTTTCTACCCCGTTTTACTATCTTTGCATAAAACTAAATTAAACTAAATATAGTCCACATTACAACTCCTTAGCCGTGTTACAAAAATCATAATGATTGGTTAATTAGTTTAGGAGTGAATTCTATACACACGAATATATAAGCATATACACACACTAAACTTTATATAAATAGAAATAAGTAAATCGATAAAAAATGGGGTTATGTTAAGAAAGATCGAGCGACCGAAGCGAAAACAAAGTTGTCTACAATATCAGCAGGCAGACTGAGAGAGAGAGAGAGAGAGAGAGAGAGAGAGAGAGAGAGAGAGAGAGAGAGAGAGAGAGAGGTTACATGACGGATACACTCTCTGTCGGTAGAATGTGTCAGCGAAAAGGCGAATAGAATTGAAGAAACCGAAATGCATTCTGTTAATTTCGTCATAAAATTATTTTTAATACGATTAAAAAATCGTTTTATTTTAGAATATTGCATTTTTTATTTCAATAATTATTTGATTAATAATAAATAAATTAAATAAATATCAAATTTATGTTCACGAGAATTTTATTAATATAGATGTAACAGATTATGGAACTATTGGATGTTTATATTGATAGGGTAAGAAGAGAGGTTTGCATGCATATATATATATATATATATATATATATATATATATATAATATTCATAAATAAATATTAATTATTTATTACCAACAGACATCGATGTTTCATGCTTACGTAATCTCCAGTGTAGGAAGTTAATTCTCGACGGTCAGCGGGCGCGAACTCCGATTACAAATCGCCACTGATTCGCAGTCAAGAGTCTTACCCGTCCGCCGCCGTCAATCAACAACAAACCGTGTTGAAGCTAGTGGTACTGATATATATATATATATATATATATATATATATATATATATATATATATGTATATATATGTATATATATATATATATATATATATATATATATATATATATATATATATAAAGAATTAGATAGCTACACAAATATTACATATTTAAAAGTGCTCAATACATAAAAAACGCAGAGCCAATATAAGTGTTCAGAATCTTACTATACGGGGTTCATCAAACCAATATGCTTGTTTGATGAAACCTTGCTGTAAACTTCTTATCTACGGATAATGAAAAGTTATGAAAATTATTGCTAAATATATTTATAATTAAATGAATATTTTTTTTAATACATATTTTTGACATTTAGAAATACAATAAATAATGATTGATGATATTTTCCGCAAAATTATCGAGAGTTATCCCCAAATAGCGCTACCGAGTGTTTTTGGACGGGAAATTCTGTATTCATTGCGAATGAATATAAACAAAAGTAAACAAACAGAATACAAGATGGCCGCACTAGATAACAATTAAAATTACGCGTTAAACAGGGGAGGTAATTCAGTCTGTTTGAATTAATGAGGACAATTCAGTTCAATTGGCAATATCAAGAAAGCTTACTAGATAAAACAGAGAACAGGGTGTGTACTTACTTATGGTCATACGGTCCCGTAGGCATTTGGCGAATTCCCGATTCAGACGGACAGGTCCCTGGAAAGTGACGGAAGCCGTACCCAAAATGTCTCCACTGTAGTGTTTAATGTAATGAATGGTAAAGCATCCCTCACTGTTATCGACATACTTGGAATCGGAAAGGTTCCGGACAGGCTCCCGATGCCCATTTCCGGCGGCTGGCCCCGACGATGTCGACGCCGAGCAATTCGTGTCCAATTTGTCGCAGGCCTCCTTCTGTAAGACGAAAAGCGGGTGGACGGATGCCGACCGCTTGGAGCCGTTCAGGCTTCGGCTGCTCGAACGTGCGACGGCCTCTACTTGTTCGGTGACGGCGATCACTTCAAAGTAAGGAACGTTACCTGTAGATAAAAAGAAGAACAAAAAAGAAACGGTGATTAGTGTGGAATTATGGGATTGATTGAAGATAGTAGCTATGATTAGAATGGATACATGCTCAAATTGACGACTCGTCGTGTGTAATTTTCGTTTTCATACCACTACTCTCACTGTTGGCAACCTTTGCGTGGTCAATCCTGTGAATATCTAGTTCTAAATAAGATTGGGAAAACAAGACAAAACACAAATGAAAAAAAAACATATCGGAATATTCGGATTCTTACCTGGCACAGCAGAGTAGGTGTTCGTACCACTTGGGGACACGTCCCCGACAATCAGTCCGACAGTGACTTTGTTGCTGTCGAGCTGAGGTATGATTATGTTCAGTCCTAGAAGGTCCACCTTCTCATGCTTTGCCTTCTCTCTTTGAGAAGAGTCAGTTTATTGCTAATTTTTCGAGGCATTTCCCGGTAGGGGCTACCGGGAAATGCCGACGGGGCCGCTCAGGCATTTGTTGTATGCCAGAGTACGCTTATGCTTGTGCGCTAGCTTTTCAATGCCAACCTTAACCCTAAACCTGACCCTAACCTGACCTTGTGTTAAACCTCTTGGAGATAAGGTAAATAAACATACGTATTACATTTTTTATGGTATTGATATAAGACTGGATGCCGTGGCTCCTACTGAAGGGCAGCAGACATGACACATTCTTCAATGTTGACGTACCATAATATTGCTTGGATATCTAAGCTTACTACTGCTGCGTACACAGCGTAAAGATTCCTCAAATGAATTCAGTTTTAAGGCTTGAATATCAATATTAAAGGACACGTGACCCACGGCGACATCCTTCAAGATTTCGTGGGCGTGGACGAATTTACAGAATTTGAGAGATGAAGACTGGAAACTAGTTATTTCTAAACAGTGATAGCTAAACCATTGACCATAGTTAAAATAAAGTTATCTTGCCGGATTTTCAAAGTCAGACCTCAATAGCATTTCAGCTGACTTTGCTTCTGATTGACCAATTTTCATTTGTTATTGTGGTACAATATAATAACGTACTTAGCTACAATTTATTTTTTAAATTACTTAGTCCGGCGCGGACGACTAGTAATATGAGATTAAACAAAATAATCACCTAAAAATAAAAACCAGTAAGAAGGTAACTCACTTTAAATTAAAAAATATAATAAGGGGTTGTTCAATTTAAGTTGCAAAATATGAAAACAAATTAAAATAATTAAAAAAAATGACTTTATTGCATCCCGGGCAACGCCGGGTATGTGCAGCTAGTACCTAATCAAAATCAATGAAAGGGGTTCGTGTTGCGAGCGACTCCTTTTTTACCTTAATATCCGGCGCTATTTTCCTCTACTTAATCAGTATCACCGGAATGTTGCATCCTTGTGCTTGTTTTACAAATACTTCAATACTATGTTCCGATTTCTTGGCCTTTTGGTTAAGATCAAAGTGTAGTATCTGTTCCGATGGATACTGCACTTCATACTGGTGTTGTCTTGGCCTTCAGGTCTTGATTTACACCGGTCAATGGGTCTGTCCTGCGCAGTTCTGGGAGGTCCACCTTCCCAGGCTTTGCCTCCCCTCTTTGGGGAGGAGTAAGTTTATTGCTTACTGCCTGAGGCGCCCCTACCGGGGAATGCCGACGGGGCTGCCCAGGCAATTTTTAAACCCCACTTTCTCGACCCGACCTTGGGTCACATCTTACTTGTGGGAGTAAGATAAAAACTGGCCTTGTGCCTAACTCCTGGAGATGAGTAAATCAATACTTTGGTGCCCCCTCGACGTAAATACTATAGACCAACTTGACAATCAGCTAAATCCCATTCATTCACTGTGGAGGTCCCCAGATGCAGGAGAGCCTTCTACTTCAATAATTTCTTTCCTCGTGCTGCCGGCCTCTGGAACATTCTCCCTGCTCCCTGTTTCCCCGACTGTAACGGCATGCAGAGACTTAAAACTAATGTAAACAGACATCTTGCGACACAGCTCCCAATTTAGGATGACACCCAAAGCCTACACCGTAATTCTCAGTAGACCCTTACGTCTACAGTGGCGGCGTGTCTTGTTTGGGGTGAAATATGTAAAAAAAACAAAAACAAAAAAAAAACGATGTGTTCTCACTGAGTTATGGCTCTATGAGTTAATGTTATTATAATAATGTGTGTTTGAGTGTGCGTGTTGTACGCACGATGGTGTGTTCGTAATTTGTTAAAGTGACACAAACGAGTTTAAATTTTAAAAAAAAGGCAATCACATTGCGATAGTCATGTCAATGTTAGATCGTGTTCACAGTGCAGTTTTCCATTGGTTAAACTGTGGTATCAATTAACCAATGAGAATAAAGAACAGAAATAATTTTTCTGGAAAAATAAATATGACAGATTAACGATTTTGAGATCAAATAAACTTTGATTTGTTTCACAATCACGATATCTTAGCAAAATATTTCAAGGGAAGGACATATGATAGACATTTCAAGATGATATACAGGGTGTTTCAAAAGTCTTGGGAACATTACAAATGCGTATATCTCATGAACTATTCCAGGTAGAAAAATGAAACTGGTGCCATTTTAAAGCTTGCTTAATCAAGTTTTTGGTCATACTAATGATTTTCGTGTTATCTTTCCAGGTGCAGTAATGGCGTTCTCTAAACAAGACAAGGCATTTTGCGTCCTCCAATTTGCAAAGACTGAATCGTGGACATGTGTTCAGCGTGCATTTCGCAGGAAATTTAAAAAAGAAGCCCCTGAAAGGAAATCCATTGTCAGATGGCATGCTAAATTTGTGAAAGATGGGTGTTTGTGCCCAAGTAAGCGAACAGGTCGCCCTTCAACTTCAGAAGATGCAGTTGAGCAAGTTCGGACAGCCTTTCAGCGGAGCCCCCGTAAATCAGTGAGAAGAGCCAGCAGGGAACTTCAGCTTGCTCTAGCAACTGTCTGGCGTGTCTTAAGGAAACGACTGCAAATGGTACCTTACAAGCTCAAGTTGGTCCAAAAGTTGAAGGACACTGATAAGCCACTTCGCCGTGACTTTTGCATTGCAATGCAAGAGAAGTTGGAAGATAACGGCTTTGATGACCGGCTTGTTTTTAGCGATGAGGCGACCTTCCATCTGAATGGCAAAGTTAACAAGCATAACACTCGCATATGGGGTACTGAGAATCCTCATGAAATTATTGAGCACGAGCGAGATTCACCAAAAGTGAACGTGTTTTGTGCAATTTCCAAGAAAGGTGTCTATGGACCGTTCTTCTTTGAAGAGGCAACTATCACTGGTGAATCCTATCTCAACATGCTGGAAGACTGGTTAATGGCTCAGTTGGAACAAGCAGAATCTGATGACTTCATTTTTCAACAAGATGGTGCACCACCACACTGGAGTCTTAGAGTAAGGCAGTTTCTTAACACAAGGCTGCCTGGTAGATGGATTGGGAGATCTGGGCGAGGTGATGACGTTCTCATGCCCTGGCCTCCTAGGTCTCCAGATCTTACCCCGTGTGACTTTTTCCTTTGGGGCTTTGTCAAGCAACAAGTCTATGTGCCGCCCCTTCCAAGAGATATTGACGAACTAAAGGCTCGAGTAACGGCAGTTGTGGGAACCATTGACGTCAAGATGCTGGAACGCGTTTGGCAGGAAATGGACTATCGACTAGATGTCTGCCGTGTGACGAATGGTGCTCATATTGAGCAACTTTGAAGATTCCCCACAAAACTTGAAACTTTAACCTTTCCAACGGTACCAATTTCATTTTTCAACTCCTAATAGTTTTTGAGTTATTAAAAATCGTTATGTTCCCAAGACTTTTGAAACACCCTGTATATATATATATATATATATATATATATATATATATATATATATATATATATATATATATATATATATATATATTATACTAAGCCCATTTAAGAAATTAAAGTTGAGCACTCTTGGGGATGTCAAAAATAAACTGTCAAAAAGCTCTAATGCAAAGTTTCGAATACGTTCGTCGAACACTCTCGACTAGTATTCTATCTGTGCCCGCTCTTAATTTCCCTTAATTACGTGACATTTTCCGTTGAATATGGCGACTGCTTGCAGATCCTAGACTGACTCTGCGAACCGGTTTCGCGCCTCCC